>CATOUR010000257.1:0-49124 GCA_951848785.1 Callosobruchus maculatus
TGAAATTTTTGAAATTGGTTGTATGATTAGGATGATGATAGGACATCTAGGTCTACACCAACGAGACCTCCTTTCGATGATTCTTGGCAGGAACCTGAGGAACCTTTGCCATCGCCTTTGCCACATTCTGATCCTCCTTTCTTAGATAAAACATCTGCATCGACACCAACGAGCGAGCCAACAAGACTGCCTGATGTTGCCTGAAAAAAATGCAAAGTTATTAGGATTAATGAATGGAACTCATTTATTTTAGAAAACCCAGTAAGGAGTGTCATTCGAAATAAATTGAAAGATATGTATATATCACAATCAGTATTAGATATGAATAAGGGTCTCCACATGTTCTTTTACACATCGTGATTGTCACTCATCAGTGAATTTTTGTTGGAAAAACATCTCAAAACTATTGGTAAGACATGCCTGTACAGCACTAAATAGCCCTGACAAGGGTAAAAAAATGGCGGACAAAATTTCCAGTACCCACAGCTAGCATATGCGATACATTTTTATTTGTATTTCTCGTAAAAGACTGGGAAAAAGAAAATCTTTGGTGGACAGACATCATAAAGCTATTGTACTATTGTGAAAAAGTACTGAAATGACAGCGGCACTGGCGCTAGCGCCGCGCGACAAACATGCATTGTTTTAACGTATTTTTTCATTAACCAAAGATGGAAAAACGATAACTTTTGTTAGAGAAACGTGAAAAAACGATGGAAAAACGATGCAAGTTCAATATTTAGAAAAATTTGCAAAATTCTGGGCTAGATCAGAATTTTCATTTTCATTTTTCTCGGTAACCAAAGGTGGAAAATCGAAAGCTTTTTGTGGAAAAACATGGAAAAACGATGTACAAGCGGTGTATGTTCATACTTTACAAAAAATTGAAAAATTCTGGGATGCGTGAACTTAGCCCAGAATTTTGATTTTCACTTTTCGCAATAAACTAAAGTGGAAAAACGAAAATTTTTGGTGGAAAAACGTGGTAAAATGATGGAAAATCGTATGCTGAGCCTTTTTCTTATTTACCAGCAAATATTGGCTAACTTCACGTAGTTGGAGTAGGCGAGGGTATATCAGTATATACTATTGACAAGACGGAATCTAGAACGCCGATATAAACGCATCTGACGCAGATAGCCGATGGCCTTTAACATGTTGGATAGTGAATATAATATCCCCTACCTCCCACTTTGATTTTTTAGAACACGCGTTCCGCAGAGCTACCAGGTGTGGCATGAGGGACTTCTGGTCAAGCTTGCTGCTTATGGACAACCACATGACCTACGCCAGTGGCTCAATAGCTTTTTGAACGACCGGTTTATGTTTGTTGTAGTCAAAGTCAGACGTATTTTCAATAAACGCCGGTGTTCCTCAGGGATCTGTCCTATCCCCTACACCGTTTCTGCTGTACATCAATGAGCTGCTGGAAATAACATCCAATCCAATCTACAGCTTGATAGACGACAGTACAATAAGATCGTGCATGGAACCAGACAAGCCACTATCATCCCAGGAGACGGTACGTCAACGACAGCAACATGCCCCACAGATCAACGTAGAAGGTAAACTAACACAACTGACGCTTTGCGATCTTTCCAAAGCCTTCGATTTTGTCTCGCATAAGACCTTATTACAGAAGCTAGAGTTTTATGGCATTCGTGGATACGCCTTAAAATTTTTTACATCATATTTAGAAAATCGTTCTCAGATCGTAAGCACAAATGGCAAGGAATCCCATTTAAGGTCTACAGAATCTGGGTTGCCCCAAGGCTCTATTTCGGGACCTATACTTTTTGTGCTGTACCTCAATGATATTTTTCACTTTTTACTACCGGTCAATAAAATAGAAGGATGGTTTACAGCAAACTGCTTGAAATTGAATAGAGACAAAACTCAGAGAATAACTCTTTCAGTCAACGACAGACTGAATAAAAATGAAACAGTATCCTTACTTGGCCTGAAAATTGATAACTCATTCAGTTGGGAGGCCCATGTCAAATTCATGTGCAGTAAGTTATCAACGCAGATTTTCGTCTTACGTCAACTTAAACGTATTTCAACTTTGGAAGGAGTGCTGAATGCTTATTTTGGACTTTTTCATTCTCATTTGGCCTATGGAGTTATTCTCTGGGGTGGCCATGTCGCCATGCAGCGCGAGTATTCAAGTTGCAGAAACGGGCGGTGAGGATCGTGGCAGGTGCTAAATTTGATAACCTCTATTTAAAATGCTAAAAATACTGCCGTTGCCTTGTGTTTTTATTTTTTATATGCTTCTACATATTCACGAAAACTCCAATACGTATACTTGCCACTCAGACATACACAAATATCCAACCAGAGGAGCATCTGCTATAAGACCACCACGATGTAGATTAGCAGCCTCTGCACGCAATTCATTAAACTTAAAGCTCTACAACACACTTCCTAGAACAATTAGACAGCTAAACTATATACAGTTTAAACAGCACATCAAGTACTTCCTCCTTGACCATTATTTTTACGACACAGTCGAATTTTTAAATTGTAAGTTTTAATACTTTGTGTATGCTTATGTCCTCGTTCTATACACATATATGTAGCTATTGTTTGTTTATATATTTTATCTTACTTGTACCTATGTACTATTTTTCTTTAATCGTTCTTCTGTCCAGTTTTGTTTGACTTGTCATACTCTAGATATCAAAGCAATTGTCGAGTGGGGATTGCTGAATAAAATACAGCTTAACATACAGAAAACACTGACAAAGAAGTCTCACGTTGGCTTACCAACTGCGGAAATTGAGGGTCACCCAATAGTCGAGTCACCTTCCGTCAAGCTTTTGGAGATCTACAAGGTACAGATCTGACCATTGTTGGAGTATTGCTCCCATGTGTGGTGATGCGCTCCGAAGCACTCTCTAAAGCTTCTGGACACTATCCAGAAGAGAGCAATTCGACTAATCGATACGCTTAACCTCACAAAGGACCTCCACAGTCTGGAACATAGAAGAACGGTGGCTGACCTGTCCCTATTTTACAGATTCTATCACAAAAGATGTTCGAGTGAGCTCTCCTAGATAATAACACCAAAGGAACACTAGAGAGGGACCAGGAACACTAGAGAGGATCTTCCTTCGTTTGGAGAACTTCAACGCTGTGGAATGAGCTACCGGGGAATTTGTTTCCGGACGGCTACAACCTGCAGCGTTTTAAATCTAATATGCACAGACACTCATCCTCTCGCAGCACTTTTACAGCGTTATAGGCTTGCAGTCTTTGCGGGAGGCTGACCATAAAAAATGTCTTTAACTGTTCTAAATAACTGGCGACAGTTAAAAAACTTCTTTAATATTCGACGAAAAAGAGGTATTATAAGGTATTTTTCTAAAGTCAGACGTATTTTTACCTGCATGTAGGCGAAGATGAAAACAATTGCCAGCAAGATGGAGAAAAATCTCATGGTGGAGTTTTTTTGCTATTGGATGCTACTTTCACTGTAGAAGCACTGAGAGCTACTATGCTGATAATGAAAAAATCTCCCAATATATAGTGCCAAATGTCAATGCTATTTTCATTGTACCTGTCCGTACAACATATTTGTGTATTGTGACAGAATAATACGATTTCATTTCACAACCTGTTATTCTCGATCTGCATAGGCTAAAATAATATTTCTACAGATGTTACCTACAGATAAAATAATTGCATTTTTATTTATTGTTCCATATTTTATCTGATCTCCGGGTTGGGTGACATTGAGTCAAACTATGTTTATGCATTGCTATTTTTCTCTTGGTTATCTTTTTGAATTACACGTACTGTATTTTACAGTCCTTGCACAACAGATAAGGAAGACATTATGGTAGCATTCCCAAGTTACTGTATGTCCTCTTGGCTAGGTACAGTCTGATCGTAAATGATTTCTCATTTGTCAAAAAAATCAGGTGCATCAGTGCACGACTTTAACAGCGCTTCTGGTATGACTGCTCTGGGTAAAAATATTGAGATTTAACCAAACTTACCTTAGTGCAAAAGTTGATAATAAGCGAAGTACAAGGTGTCAAAGTTGTAATTATCATTTTGTTTTTGTGTGATAATTCTTCAACAGGATGACGTCACAGCACGAAATTAGGAACTCGGGGGTTTTTTGAGGCAAGAACCTCAAATTCGTTCTTAGTTCGGATGCGACTTGTAGAGAGCACCACTCACTATGCATTTAGCCTCTTAAATGATGTAACTTTTTAAGCCACTGTACATTAGTGTAAATGTTGAAGATTAACTGGCCATAGACACAGAGTTCGATCTGTCAGGTGTAACCGCGACGGATAGATCCGCCAGTTTTATCTCTCGTCCATAAAAACTGCTGCAGTCCACTAACGCAGCATAAAAATCTACGGTTAAATCTTACAGTTTGATCCGCCACAGTTATTACCGTGTTTTAGTAGTCGAAAACTGCAGATTAGCCCGAAGATCTAACCGTATCTGCGGAATTTCAACCTGACGAAAGTTTTTCGCGTAGTAAAGATGTTTAGTCTAACGAAAAAAACAGGTATCATACTCGCGTATGCGATGATTTATATGCAGGCGATGGCAAATACTGGTGCTAGAAAGCGACGTTCTAAATGGGTTAAGAGTTATTTACTTAGGAAAAAAGAATTTGGTCATATTCCATTATTAAAACAGCTAAGAGAAAATGATCCCGAAGACTTCAAGAATTGTTTGAGGATGGATATACAGACATATTATACAGGGTTTTTCAATAAGGCCGGGTCGATGTTGGCAGTCTGCGGCGGCCATGAAGTTTTGACAGCGTGTGTCAAATTTGGTTGTTTATCATCAGTCACTGACGCCAAATCACCATGACAGGTTACACAATTGAGCAGCGAGTACAAATGATAAAACTTTATTATCAAAATGAGTGTTCACTAGTGCAAACCATGCGCGCGTCACGCCCATTTTACGGAAGACGCGGGGGTCCTTCAAAGTCGACTTTGTAACGTTTGGTGTGTGAATTCGAGACGAGTGGTTCAGTTAACAATCAGCCAACACCCTTACGTCAAAGGAGTGCCAGATCAGCCGAGAACATTGCCGCTGTCCGTGAAAGTGTCCAAGAGAACCCAAGGAAGTCAATTCCTTGCCGTTCACAAGAACTCGGCCTTTCGCAGACTTCAACCTGCTTTGAGCCGGGACTTGAGCCTACATCCACACAAGATCCAACTTACCCAGGAGCTCAAACATGATGACCATAGGCAACGTCGTGTGTTCGCTGACTGGGCTTCGGAGCGTTTGGAAGAAGACCCCAATTTCGGCCGAAAAATCACCTTTAGTGACGAGGCGCATTTTTGGATGAATGGTTATGTTAACAAGCAGAATTGCCATATATGGGACAACGCTAATCCTCACGAGATTCACCAGGTAAAAATGCATCCACAGAAAGTTACTGTTTGGTGCGGATTCTGGGCCGGCGGCGTTATTGGTCCGTACTTTTTTGAAAACGGCGTTGGTGAAGCCATTACCATTACCGACGAGGGCTACAGAAGGATGCTAATGGATTTCTTTTATCCCAAGTTGAACAACATGGAGGTGAACGACATGTGGTTCCAGCAGGATGGCGCTATGCCACACAGCGGACACCACGTTGGCCCTTCTGCACGAACGATTTGGGGGTATGCTTTTTCTTGTGGGGTTTTCTGAAGTCGCAGGTCTATGCCAATAAGCCGGAGTCTACCGCTGCCCTTAAGGTGAACAATCCAGTTCGTGGCTCGAATTCAGCCGGATTTATGCAGCAGAGTGATTGAAAATTGGACCACTCGGATCCGTGCCACCGTGAGAAGCCGCGGAGGACATTTGAACGATGTGATATTCCACACCTAATGGCATACATGGGCCTTCCAAATAAAAGCAAAAATTATTTGATATCTGACACACAGCTTGTTTTATTTCATTTTAACATCAACCCGTCTTTATTGAAAAACCCTTTCTAAGAGCGTTGTAGCCATATTCTTCAAATTCCTGTTTGCATATTCCTTACTTTTTATTTTCCGCAAAGGCGAATGCTCTCTATATATTTCTATGAATTTAGTTTGAAATGTTTTCGGTAAAACGACACTCTCTTCAGACGCCATCATATTCCATACAAAAACAAACTACTATCACAAAACTGTCCAGGTGTTGCGCTGAATCAGAATCGCGTGTTAGTGAGCGGCAACGGTTTTTGTCGACGGTATGGACTGACCGGTCGGGCTGTCCAGCTTAGATCTAGCTCGTGGCAAAATCCTCTAGCAGAAAGATAAATCCGCCAGTTTGAATCGCGCCGTTCCAACTATTCCAGCTATTATGTTTTTTCAAGCATGTTTACGTGAACAAGGCATACTTTGTAAATGACGCTGCAAGTAACCATTTATCAGATACATTCTTATCAATTAGTCCATACACAGTTAAATTTCCAAATGTAAATTTTTTTTGTCGAAGGTGGCTGTAATTAAATCAGATGTTAGTTGCAACAGGCGCTACATACTTAGTTACTGTCAAACATTGACATGACCACATGACCACAAGTAAACACGCAAAATGTCAACAAGCACTAGATGATTAGAAGCGCTGCGAGAAAATAATTATCGGTGCACGTTAGATTTGAAACGCTGCAGGTTGTAGTCGTCGGGAGACAAATTCCCCGGCAGCTATTTCCACAGCACTCCAAAAGAAGCAATGCTGTAGGAGACTGAATCGGGGAGTAGGGACCTCGACCTGGTAAGGATGAGCTCGCAGAGCCTCTCTAGTGTTCCTCGCTCGAACGGCCTTTATGCTGGAAGGGCTCACTCGAACATCTTCTATGACGGAGTCTGTAAAACAGGGACAAGTCAGTCACTTTTCTTCGATATTCCAGGCTGTGGATGTCCTTTGTGAGGTTAGGCGTAACGATTAGTTTAATTGCTCTCTTCTGGATGGTGTCCAGAAGCTTTATAGACAGTGCTTCGGAGCGCATCCCCACACATGGGACCAATACTCCAGCGATGGTCAGATCTGTCCCTTGTAGAGCAGCAGTAGTTGCTCTGGTATATACAGCTTCCTACAGCGGAACAAAACTCCAAGCTTCTGGGATGCCGTTTTAGCAATACTGACGACGGTGACGTGGTTGAGCCAGGACAAGCTTGACAGAAGGTGACTCGACTATGGGGTGACCCTCCATTTCCACAGTTGGTAAGCCAACGTGAGACTTCTTTGTAAGCGTTATTGCCTAAGTTTTTTGTACGTTGAACTGTACTTTATTTACTAATCCCAACTCGACAATTATTTTGATATCTACGTTGATTTGTGAGGCATGCTGCTGCCGCCGGCGTACCGTCTCTTGGGATGATAGTTGCATGCACGATATTGATGTACTGTCGTCTGCGAAGCTGTAGATTGGATTGAATGTTATTTCTACAGCTCGTTGATGTACAGCAGCAACAGTGTAGGGGATAGGACAGATCCCTGAGGAACACTGGCTTTTATTGAAAATATGTCTTTGTTGAGAAGCAGTTTGGTTAAGCAGAACCATCTTTCTGCTCTGTTCTGGGCCACTATTGAGCCATTCTATGATTCTATCGAGCTATTAGAAGTAAAGTACACCTTAAATTTGCGGGGGGGGGGGGGGGGCAAATTCGTGGATTCCATTTTTTAGACGGCATTTTATAACGTTTCGGGGGGGTCCGGACCCCCGGGACCCCCCTTAAATACGCGCCTGGCCTGGTGGCAATTCTAAGCTCGCTGCTTAAAGCACTTGAGAGCCAGAACCGCTTGTCTTCTGTCTATGCAGATTCTGATAGTTTTGCCCGTAACCCGTAACTTTGAACAATTTCTTTGGCTGCTAAGGTTATGCCAGCTCGAGCTTTGTTAAGCTACCATGTTGGTCCAAAGGCCACTTGATGTTTATGTAGAGACTTTTGAAATGTACTCGACTGTTAATTAACCATCTTGACGATAACATGCATTGCCATTACAAGCACTTTAAGGATACAACTTTTACATTTTTAGTGGACTAGAAATAAAAGAGCCTCTCAGGTATTTTACCTCATAATACGGTGAATTCGCATCAATCGAAATATCTCGGACCGCAGTACTTCATAAACCATAGGAGTCATGAGTAAAATTCGGTATTTTTTAATTAAAAAAAAGTAGGAAATAATTTACTTGAGTAAATTCAATCGGCGCTCTCACTGTGGAACCGGAAGCGATTTTGACAAAACCGGATTTTTCCCGGACTAATTTTATCACGCTGATTCCGAATCTGTATTTAGTTTTTTTTCTAGCACCTGTAGTTTTGGATATCTTTTGTATACAGACAGACGGAAGGAAGGACAGACAGAGGCTCTGCATAAGCTCTCTTTAGTGGGAGCTAGAAACTAGTTTAAATTTAACAGTCGGCAGTTTATTAATCCATCGGATCGCATTGACTGTTTCCAAATTCATTGAAATGGCCAGAGATTCACGACTTGACTTGATTCTCAAGCTACTTGACTTCACTTGACTTGATATCAAGTCAAGATCAAGTCAAGTATTTGTTTTCGAAATTCAAGTCAAGTAGTTACGCATCAAGCTAACTACTTGATTGTTCTTGAAAAAAATAGTTCCTTTTTGATATTAATCTGCCAAAATGCAATATCAATAAAAATCTGTGTCTATAAAGATGTAATCTTTTATTTAAAAAAGAACATCCAAAAACGAAAACTCTAACAAACTTAGTTAAATAATGAATCTAATAATATGAAATAAAAATACGAAATATTCTGAATTCTGACAATAATACATAGAAAAACAACCAACTCAAATGGGGGTGGGTTGGCTCAGTGGTTAGACTCGAGGGCTCGTGACCGGAAGGTCCCGGGTTCGATTCTCGTTAGAGGCGAAATTTATCTCTGCTTTTTTCATACAAAAATAAATATCCATAAGAAAAGCTCAGCGAAGAAGAATCCCCGCCTGAGCCTTCACTGTTGGCTTCTAATTAACAGTGCTGTTCCTAGAGTGGCGCCGGGAAACAGTAACAAAGCCTACACAGAACACGAGGCTAATGACCACGGCAGGCGATGCCGATGACACAGAAGCAAAAAAAATTTAACATGCTCATTTGCCACCCATGATTTGAGACACATAAGACTTCTAACGGAGTTATCGCCTAATCGATTTCTTGTTTTGGTAAGAGTTAAGGCAGCTCTAGAAAACCGCCTTTCAACTGGAGCTGAAGAATCTGGCGTTACCAAAAAGTCTTGCGGCAAGGTTTGGAAATATACATTCGTGTCTTTTCCACCATTCTAAAATATCTTCAGTACTGTCCCTTGCTACTTAAATACTATTTATAATCTGTTCATCGGTTTCATCTCGATCAGGTTTATTGTCAAGTTCCGAAGCCCACGAATCTAGTCTAACTAGCAGCATATTAATACAAAAATGATGGAAATACTCTTAAAAATATTAAGGTACTGGCAAATTTGTTCCATTAACGACCATTCTGTGTCGGTTGGCTTTAAAGTTCGAATGTCTGCTTGCTGTCGTAACCTCGGTGATTCCCCTATTTTAACGCTTCGATTCGCACTTTACAGATCGTTATCAAGTAATATCAAGCAGTTTGATTTGACTTGATATCAAGTCAAGTAGTTCAGATCAAAAATCAAGTCAAGTCAAATTTTCAAAAGCTTGAGCTTTCAAGTCAAGTATTTAAGAAAAAACTCAAGCTACTTGGCTTGATCAATCCCTAGATATGGCGTACAAATTAAACAAGAAATAATCATCACAGTCTATATTATCATAAATAACTGCATACAATAAGTGGTCGGAAATTGGTTGTATGGTTAGGATGATGATAGGACATCCAAGTCTACACCAATGAGACTTCCTTTAGATGGTTTTGGGCCGGGACCTTTGCCCCCACCTTTGCCTTTGCCACCTTTTGGACCTTCTTTCTTGGATAAAACATCTGCATCGACATCAATAAGCGAGCCAACAGGGCTGCATGATGTTGCCTGAAAAAATATGCAAAGCTATTAGGAAAATTGAACGGAACTCATTTATTTTGGAAACCCCAGAAGGGAAAGAAAAAATATTACGTTATTTGCTCTGATCTGAGATCAACTCGCCAGTTTTATCGTGGATGAGGCGTCATTTTTTCTTATTAACTCCTAATGATTTAACTTCTATTAAAGATTAAGGAATATCGTGTCACTCGAATTGAATTGAAGCGTTGTTTACAAAAACAGCCATAGTTCAAGTTAGTCTCTTGTGGTAACTATGACTATTTTTGTAGAAACTCAAGTTGACTATGATAATTTTTGTAGAATTATCAAAACTTTCATCAAAATATATAATATTTTAGATTTTTCTTCATCTAAAAAAATGGAGTCAATTTGACTGACTCAGTACTTCTCACACATAATGGTGATATCATCTTTCATCATTATATTCCCATTGCATGAGAGTCTAAGATAGCCTTGCAACCAAATTATTACCCGTCCGTCCTAAAAAAACATCCAATACAGAAACTCTCGTGAATAGTTTCTTGCACCTCTGTAGGAACTAGGACGACACAGTTTTTATTCTGCAAGCTTCAGTGGGAAGAAACGTAACGACCAGGAACCCCCAAATCGCTTAAAAACGAAGTTTGAGCTATTTTTATGTTTTTAGTTTTTTATCATTGCTGCGCCGCCACTGACACGATTTCTAAAAACCATACGCATCCTCCATTTTCGCCACGGTAACAATACTGTGTCCAAATTTCATTAAAATCAATTTCAGGTTACACACTACAGAACGATCAAAAGCAAACTCATACTTGAGAATATCATAAAATTCCCTTGGTTTCTGTAATAGGCAAGGCAATGTTCCGATAGACCTAAAAAAGTGTATTATGCTGCTAGGCTCTTCATTCGCAGGTCAATGGAGAGCCTATTATCAATACAAAAGCTTTTTCAGTTTTACAACCCCCTACCCCATAACGACCCCTATTTCCCCCCCACCCAAAAAAGTAGAAAATGACCGGGAACCCCTAAAACGCCTAAAAACGAAGTAAAGGGATAATTCAATTTTTTGTCTTTTGCCAATTAATCCGCCGCCCATGCACCGATTTTCAAAATTATAGCAGCATTACGTACTACGATCCCACAGCATATCGCTCCCCAAATTTCATCACAATCCATGCACCGGTTACTGACATTACGAGGCTAGAACAAAACATAACAGACTGACAGACAGATAGACCGACAGACAGACAGATAGACCGACAGACAGGCAGATAGACCGACAGACAGATAGACAGACCGAAAGAAATGAGTGACGTGGATTTTAGTTATGTCGACATCATAAGACGCCCAAAAAGCCTGTTATCTCAAAATCGAAAATTTTCACAATCACTACCCTCACCTATCGGTGTGGGTAGTAAAACGGTAGGTAGTAATAAAAAGGTCTAACTTATTTTTACCTGCATGTAGGTGAAGATGAGGGCAATTGCTAGGAAAATGGCGAAAAATCTCATGATGGAGTTTTGAGTGTGTAATACTGCTTTTACTGTAGAAACACTGATAGCTACTGTGCTTGTTATAGAAAAAACTCTTCCAATATATACTGCCAAATGTCAATGCTGCTTTACAGTTGTTAATCTTTAATTATACAATTCTGTACAAAATATTTGTATATATGTGCATACTACGACAGAATGATACGATTTTATTTAACAATGTGTTGCTCTGTATGTTGATTCTCGATTTGCATATAAGCTGAAATAATATATCTAAAGATACTGTCTACAGATAAGGCAATTGCATTTTTATTTATTGTTTCATATTTTGTCTGAGTTTCGGGTTGAGTGACCCAATGGAACGAAACTTTGTGTACTGAAAGCTATTTTCCCCTGTGTTATCTTTTCAAACAGCAAGTATACTGTACTTTAATTTTTTCGATGAGGACGCAAAGCACTGATATTTCAATAATTAATTTCTAACAAACGTTAAATCAAAGATTGCTTGAGGAAAAGTACATTGAAGATAATGCGAGACATGTCTCATTTTGTGTGTTTTGAAATTGTACCCCTGAAAGAAGTTATAGCAGTAAACTGTTAAACGAACAAGAATAATGGGAAAAAATAACTTTATTATTTTTCAAAGTATTTTTACTTAGGATCAATACATTTATTAATTCTCTAAAACAATCATTACAAACTGGAATTCCACAGCTTTTGAGTCACTTCATAACCCAGGTTTTCGAATGCTGCTATAGCATCATTTGCATTTGAAAAACGCACACCACGCATTTTATCGAGTGGGGATTACTAAATAAGGTGTTTAACATACAGAAAAGTCAGGCAACGACACTGACAAAGAAGTCTCACATTGGCTCACCAACTGTGGAAATGGAGGGTCACTCAATAGTCGAGTCACCTTCCGTCAAATTTTTGGGGATCAATATCAACAATAACATGTCGTTCATGACCACGTCACGTCGTCAGTATTGCAAAAACGGCATTCCAGAAGCTTGGAATTTTGTTTCGCTGTAGTAGGAAGCTGTATACACCAGATCAAGTACTACTACTCTATAAGGCACAGATCCGACGATCGTTGGAGTATTGCTCCCATGTATGGGGATGCGCTCGGAAGCAGTCTCTAAAGCTTCTGGACACTATCCAGAAGAGAGCAATTGGACTAATCGATAAGCCTAACCTCACAAAGGACATCCACAGCCTGGAACATCGAAGAAGGGTGGTTGACCTGACCCTGTTTTACAGATTCTATTACGGAAGATGTTCGTGTGAGCTCTCCCAGATCCAGATAATAACACCGAAGGCCGTCGGAATGAGGAAGTCTCCTCCAGTATTCCTTCATTTGGAGATTTTGACGCTGTGGAATGAGCTGCCGGGAAATGTTTCCCAGCGGCTAAAACCTGCAGCGTTTTAAACCTAACATGCACAGATACTTATCCTCTCGCAGCGTTTCTACAGCGCCCATAGACTTTCAGCCTCTGTAGGAGGTTGACCATAAAAAAGATCATCACTCTTTCAAGGCTATACTTGGTTTTAGCGGAAACCTAAATGTGGATTGAGCGTAGTGTCAATCCTGAGTTAAACGAGACCATTCCAGACCGAGGAAACGCTCCGGTGAAAAACTACGTCGCTTTAAAGTTTGAGTACCTAACCTAACTTAACCCGACAGGTCAAGTTGTTGGGGTCAAAATGGGTTAAATGGGGTTTAAAGAAGCGAATTGACTTGGTTTGATGCTTTAAGTGCTATGATACCATTCCCAGACTGAGAAAACGGTCCGATAAAAATCTACCACTCTTTGAAACTTCAAACCTAACCTAGAAACGACTTATCGAAATTTCGATATTTTTTTCACAAAATATATGGTCAACTCGAAAATCCTTGACTAGTAGCAGTGGCGTATATAAGGGGTGGACCCGGGGGGCCCCGGTCCCCCCGAAACTAGCCACGGATTCAGTTTTGAAGTCTGGGAAGAGGCTGAAGAATAGAAATTTACATTTCTAATATACATACGTTTATATGTTATATATAATTATTTTCATTAATATTTGCACATTGTTATTTTATATTTAGGTTAGGATATTACGCCAATATTATAACATGTACGAAATAAGTTTTAATTTTTCCGATGGGCCACCCGAAATCCATTTCTATATCCACCAGTGACTAGTAGAGTACAACGACACCAGAAGCAACACCTAGAAATGGAAAATAAAAAAGTTACGATACTTTCAATTATTAATGTTCCTAGAAATTGGGTCTAAGTTGAATTAGGTTTGTTCATTTGATCTTACTTAATCTTTCTGTCGCTTCAGTTTCTGCTCTATTGTACAAGTTTGCCGGTTTCCAAAAATCTTACAAGTTGTTCCAGTGGTTCTGAAGATCGAGAGCTTCCCCAGGTGCTGTTGGTGAGGCCGTTCAGGTATTTTTGAGCATTTGCGGCCATTTTACCTAAATTGACAAGTTCTTACGCCTGTCACGTTTGACAAGTTTTCTGAATCTTATACTATAAAGGGTGTTCTCTATGAATCATGAGCAGAAAGAAAAAGAATAAAAATGACGAAACCTTAGAATCGACTAGCCAAAATATTTTGAGCGAAACTAACAACCACTATGATCCAGATGTTGCAGTAAAAGAAATATCCTACCTAAAACAAATTATAGAAGAGAAAGAAAGAATCATTTATCATTTAACGAACGAAAATAGAAAACTTCAGGAACAGTATGACTTAATAACATCAAATATCGTGGAAAAAGATTCAGTAATAACAACTTTAGAAAAGATTACAAATAGATTAGATGCCATAGAAACAAGGACAAATGAAACCAGAAGCTATTCACAAATTCTTAAACAAAACATCAATGAATCCAAAATTAACACAGAACTAATAAAAAGTATTGTTGTAGTACCTACAGTAACACAAAATTCCAATGATACCAGAAAGGACCTTTGTAAGAACATCAATTTGTCAAATATAGGCGTGAAGGTTGAAAGAGTGCAAAATTCGCGAAATGGAGGAGTTGAAATTAAAGTAACAGAAAATTATTACAATAAACTAAAAAATGAATTGGAACAAAAAATGACGCAAAAATACAACATATCAGGATCAAAACAGATGAAACCAAAAATCAAAATTACTGGTTATAAAAGCAAAGACAAGCCTACAGAAGAAGAACTAGAAGACGAGCTGGTATCAGAGAACCAATTGATCAACAAACATGACATCGAAATTACCTTTGTGAAATACATTCAAGACCGACGTAGCTACACAATTTTTGCAGAAGTATCGGGTGAGCTATATAGGAATATCTTTCAAAAGATGAACTCTAGAGTACTCCTGGATTGGCAAAATTTAACAGTATACGAAAATAACGAGGTCATGCAGTGCAGAAGATGTTTCAAATTTGGACATACAGAAAGAAAATGCAGAGGTATTAAAACATGTGCTAAATGCGGCCACGGACATGCCACTGAAGCATGTGAACTAAACTGTTTTAGATGTGTTAATTGTACAAACGCTAATAGTAAGTACAAAACAAATTATGATATAAATCATTTGCCTACAGACAAAAATTGCCCTACCTATAAGTACTTTCAGGAACAGTATTTGTCTAAAATAACCTTTTGGGCACATACTGATTTTATTACTCATTTTACTGTAGTTTCTTTTACAAAATGAATAGTTACATAAACACTTTTCAAAATCATTCTATCAAAACAAATATTATTCAAGACGCGAATAAATTTAATGAGTGGTTAGATATTTCTAATGTAAAGCTTAGCATATATAACATGAATATCAGAAGCTTAAAACACAATTTTGATTATCTTATGGTATTTTTAAGGTGCATAAAACGTGATTTTGATGTTATAGTATTAACTGAGACATGGAACATTTCAGATACGTCATTATTTAATTTAAGGGGATACAATATGATTTATAATAATGCTTCATACAATCAGAATGATGGAATTGTTGTATATATTAGAGATAAATTCAACTATCAATATGATATCATCACGTTGAGTAATAGTGTTATAGCTTTGGATATAACTGTAACAATGGATAACAAATCTCTCAAAATTACATGTATATATCGATCACCATCAACGGACTCATATATGTTTGTTCACAGTTTAGAAAAATTTTTACAAAATAAGAAAATTGCAATCCACAAACACCACATTATTCTAGGTGATATAAACATTAATATATCACAGAATACCAAATTGTCCAATGAATACTTAAATTTAATGGCGAGTATGGGTTTTATATCCCATATTAACGAACCAACAAGAATTAGTAATAGTGTAAGTACTTGTATTGATCATTGCTTTATAAAAGATTCTTCAAACAGCCTCAAACATATACCTTTTATTATCCAAACTGATATAACCGACCATTTCCCTACAGCCATTCTTCTGTGTGCAGCACAACTTGATCAAAATCAGTTTTACTCCAATAATTCTGAAAGGTATAAATATTTTGTAGATAACAAAAAACTAATGTTAAACGTTCAGCTGGAAACATTTCAGCTAGGTAAATGTCCAATAGTATTTAAAACATCAGTGATAACACCTGTAGGTATATAAAAACGGAGATAAACTAGACATATCAAACTACAGACCGATATCTCTGTTATCAAATCTAGGAAAAATTTTTGAAAAACTAATTCATTACAGAATATTACAGTTTTTAAATAAAAACAACATTATGAGTTCAAACCAGTACGGATTTACAAGAGGTAAATCAACAACAGACGCAATTTTGTCGGCTACGAATGAAATTATCTCTAATATTGATAAAAAAATGCCTACTATTGGTATCTTTGTTGACTTGAAAAATGCGTTCGATACGGTGAGCCACAGTGAGCTTTTAAAGGTGATGGAAAGATTAGGTTTTAGAGGAACATCACAATTATTATTAACAAATTATCTCTCAAACCGTACTCAAATGGTAAGAATCTCTAACTTTTATAGCAAGGAAATGTTGATTAAATATGGTGTCCCACAGGGAACAGTACTAGGCCCGCTTCTATTTAACTTGTACCTGAATGATTTATTTGAAATTAACAGTGTTGGAAAAATAATATGCTTTGCGGATGACACACTCATACTATATAAAGCTGACGATTGGACAATATTGAAAGAAATTATTGAGAAAGATTTTATCAAGATTATTCAATGGTTTGATACCAAAATTTTAACAGTAAATTTCAAAAAAACCAATTTCGTTGCTTTTACTTCCTATGCTAGATTTTTACCTTGCTATGAACACCTCTCCATTAAATACCATGCAAAAAAAGACTGAAATTAGTAGAGTAGATAGCATGAAATATCTTGGAGTATATCTAGATTCACATTTAAAGTGGGATAAGCAAATTTCACATGTGATGAAGAAAATAAGATGTGTAGCATATAAACTCAAAATTCTGTCCAATATTCTAACAGATAATTTGCTTAAAATATTGTATGATGCTTTAATTGAAACACATCTAATATATGGAATACCAGCTTGGGGATCTGCCTGCAAGACATAAATTTCTGAATTGGATATATTACAAAAATATGTGCTGAAATCTATATTTCATAAATCTAAGCTCTATCCGTCAAACGATTTATACCAGGAAACAAGGATATTCGATACTAGGCAACTTTATTTCTTACATACTAGCAATTTATTCCACAAAATCTGTGTTGATGAACTAAAACATAAACATATACATGTATATAGCACGAGGCACAAATTATGGTCATCAAACTCAGTTCGACCACACAAAACTATATTCCAACGATCATTTATGTACCTAGCTCCGAAATTATATTGTGCAATACCATTAACCATAAAGTCCCTCAAATTTGGCAAAAATTTTAAACAAAAACTAAAGGAATGGATTTACTGTGTCGAGCGAATGATTATTCATAATATTATTAATCAATAAAATTTGTTCTAGTAATATTTTGATATGTATATTTGAAAACATTTAAATTTTTAGATCACATTTTATATCCACCCACAGGCAATGCCTACTGTGGATTTATTTATATTTATTTGCTACATTGTACTTATGGTGAATAAATATTATTATTATTATTATTATTATTATATATAGGGGGGGGCTGGCCCCCCAGACGTCACTGATTTTGTAAATTTTTGAATATTCTAGGCAACGTACCCCTAGTTAGGGTTGTCCGTTGTTCAGTTTTTTCATAGTGAGCCGGAATGGCCCCAGGCGCAGACCCTCGAAAACATTTTTTTGGCTTAATTTCCTAAATTGTCATCAATCAAAGTAAACGTTTTTTTTTCAGTCCATTAATTAATACAATAATTGGACTCAGGTGTCAGCTCATCAAACCGAGTCTATCGACACCCCTTTTTAGCCCAGCCGATTTGGTTAGGTTATGTCTGGCAATGTATTAAAATTTCTAAACTTGTCGATTAACATCCATTCGGAGCTAAAACAAGTTAGCTTTTTTGGAAAAGTTAGGTTAGGTAATGAATCTTCGAAATGCCATAGTTTTTCACCAGAACGTTTTCTCAAGTCTGGAAGCAGTGCTGCGACTGCCGTTCGCTGGTGCGTACTGAATTTGACATAGAAAACGTACTGAATCCATAGAAAGCGTACTGAAAATCAAACCGCGGGAAATTCGAAAAAAAAACTTTTCATTTATTGCATTAAAAATACATTTGAACTTAAACTTTGACAAAAGGAAACATTATGTATATATATAAACCATAAAGGTAACAAAAAATACTTGTTATTAAAAAACATTGTCATATAAATAAAAAATCACAGATACAAATAAAGAAAGCAATTCTCAAAGGTACCAAGATGAGAATGGGGTATTTTCCAACTTGCCAATATTGCCCGTTTAATGGCTGAAATGGATTGCTTGTATCTAATTTGTAATGATGGCAGTGTTTGCTCAATTTTCTTCTGCCCACGTGGAGTAAAGATAGACTTTGAAAATTATCCCTTTGAAAACAGCTCATTTAAATCTCTTAAACCTCCCGCCTAAGAAATCAACCAATCAAAAGTGATTTTTATGCCGGATGTAGATAGGATGTGACTATTTTAATTTGAATTGAGCGTAGATTTAAGCTTGTCACGTTGTTAATATTTTGCATAGTTTTTCTATAAAGGATGTAAACTTTATTTTATGCTTATTTAGTTTCCCTCTTTTTGTAGACTATAATTGTTATATTTCACAGCTATTCCATTTTTTGTATTGTTATGTAATTAACAGTTTACTCTAAGAATGTTTCATAGTTACTTTTCACAATTTTACTCGTCATTCGGCAACACTCGTCTTTAACAGCCTCTCACTAGTGTCATGCATACATAACCTCCCCTGGTGTCACGACTGTCACAGTATCTCATTTAACCAAGATAGATCATGAAATGATGTAAACAAACATCTGTCAATATCAATACGAAGCGGAGGTTATGTCTGTAGATGGAGAAAAGGAGGTCAGATGACAAGGTACAGTCACATTCTAAGGTTAGCTCCACGAAAGACTTATTACGTCACGCTTAGATTTATTACGTCACAGCTTTGGCGCGAAATTTTATGTTTAAACTTTGCAGGTGCTTTTAACACCCGTACGCACCGTAAGTCAATTGCGCGATTAGTTACGTAAACTTGGATTAAATTACTTATTTACTATGCACCGCAAACTGACAATTTTGACCTGTCACTGTCAAAACAATCTTGCGAACACAACCTTGCCGTATCTCCAAACTGGATTAGTTAATCTTTTGACGGTGCATGGCTAGATGTCAAAGATTAGCAAAACGCGTTTAGGGAACTAGGCAACGAATGAACTAGGATTAGAATCGCCAAACGGTGCATACGGGTGTAAGCCACTTCGCCGTCACAGTTAAAAGTAAAAATGTTAGTTACATGGCTTTTGGGGACGTAACATCAATATTCCGTCATAAAATTTTGTTCGGAAAATACCCCATTGGCCTCCTCCTATAGTTATTATTAAAAAAACATATAACAACTGAAAAAAAAAAAACAGATACAAATTCCATTTGCATCTTTTTATTCATTTCGTCGATAAAGACCAAAGAGTACCTACATCATAATTACAGTTGCCAAAATGGTCGTAAGGTGACGACGCCACAGTGACGCAGTCTAACTAAAAATCAAATAATTAGACAGCACAATCAGTCAGAAATAGGATCAATTAACTATTATGTCAATATATCCTAGAGTAGAGTGGATCGTTCGATATCCATATAAAAATGTACTGAAAAAAGTCAAATTATGAAAAAAATGTACTGACGTATTGAATTACTTGAAAACGTACTGAATTCAGTACATTTGTACCGAAACGGCAGCACTGTCTGGAAGTGGTCTCGTTCGATTGAGGACATCAAACCGAGTCGTTAGACACCACTCTCGACCCCCATTTCGGTTTTCGCTAAAACGAAGTTTTACATTTTTTCTATACTGATATATCTACGTACAAAAAATATTCTAATTTTTTAGGCGTTTTAAATCTCATACAAAGCACTTTCCGGCGTTTACTATTCTCCCACCGCACCGCAAAAAGTGTAGGTAATTCAACTAGAACATAGCAGCACAGTGTGTACACATTACGGTGATATGACCTGAGCACCCACCCTAATTGCTGAGACTACGTCATCGGAGCGTACAACGTGCCCGCCACGGCGCAGTGTGCACGTGCAATGTTCATTACGCCACCCGTGGGAACAGGATGGCTCCCTTTCAGCCATAGTATTAATTGCTAGAGTCGAGTCAGCAAAGCAAGAGGAACGGAGCAATTCAAGCGACATGCGTTGTGGTCTTTTCGATGGTATGAACTGCCTTGTGCAAAATGGCATCAGCTATAGAGCACTTCCATGATGACGCGGCGTGCTGTCATGATCAGCTGATATTGGGCAAACATGGCTTGTTTACCGTATACCGCCATGTAAAATTGAGGACTTTTCATTTGTGTTTTTTTACAATTTTTTTGACTTTTTCACCATAATTGTTGTTGTGTTCTGTTTTTCAAGGAACCTTTTTTGTCAGGTAAGCACATCTGTCAATTAAAATGATGTAATTTATGATATAATGCATGATAAAAACTTGAATGCATATTGAAAACAGCAAAGAAAAAAAAAACGTTTATTCGCAAATTACAGTTATCTGATTCACTAGGGCGACAGTTGTTATAGTCATACTGCATCTTTGTCACTTGATACTCGAAAGTAATGCATTTCTTTACTTGAAATTTTATTTGTGAAGTAGAAGTAGTGAAGTAGTTCATTGCAGTGGCTAACCCTTGGTGGATTATGTTAAAGTTGCAAAAACCTCCATTCGTAGGTAATAATTGCTAGTTTTATATGTATATATAGGCAAGTTCAAGGAATGGATCAATTAAAACATTAATCTTTTGACATAACCTAAAAGTTGAGTTTCTGGAACAAGAGATATATGTAAATATGCACTAAAAAAATAGGTACATTATATTATGACTATTCCTTCTCTATTAAAATAATGTGTGAACTATTTCAAAATGCTTCCTTTTTGTTATTATAGGTGTGGAAAAAATTCTTGAGCTTCCAAAGTATTCGAGACAGAGGAGGCAGACCGATACTAGGAGGCGAAGAGTGTGATGACTTTATAGAAAGTAGATCCTGGTATATTCCACATACTGTGTATACTAACTGCACCAATAAATGCTCATGTTATCTATCTATATATTTTTTAATAAATGGTGGGGAAAAATGAATTATTTATTATTATGGGGTATGCTTCTCACATATTCAAATTGACAATATTTCATATCATTAGCTTATACCCACATTCATACTTGTTTTCCAAATATGTTACATGAAATGGTGTCTAGCTACAGCGAGGTGAAAATATGTATTTTAAATGGAACTTTACTTAACATAGTGTGATTAATTTGTATCTTATCAAACAGGGTGAATATCTAAAAAATACTCATTGGGTGAGTGTAAAGTTGCACACACCAGAAGCTAAAGGATGATTACTTGAATAAAAAACTATAAGTTATATTTTCCCATATATTTATTATACAGGGTTATTCACGTTATTCGACACGGAGCATTATGGCTAAAGTATTTGATAAAAAAGAAAATAATAATTTGGGATGGTTAGAGACCCATAAAGGCTACATTCTAAAAAATTTTTCATGTTATACAGGGTGTCCCAAAAACATGAAATGTATCAAAGTTATGTTTTTTTAAATAGAACACCCCATATATTATTGCATATTCAGATTCCTTGGTGAATTTTAGTGTGACCTTATGTATCATACATGGTACCTAAAGCGAACCGTTAATGTGTAAATCACCATTTTCGGTATAAGTAGATATCGGGAAAAAATTGAATATCGCAGAGATTACAAAATACGGAAGGCTGTGACTTTGCCGTATTACTAAGCATAAAATGCATCAGCTTTGATGAGACTGTCAAATTTAAATTACGTTTATGCTTGGAGAAATCGGTCGATGAATTAAGGAAACTTCGATCAGCGATAACTTGATTTTTTCAAATGGGAATGCCTAATTTTTTTTATACGGTTAAAAGTAGAATTTGATAACCTTTCTAATGATATAAGGTTGTGCATATCAATCTCTGGTAGTTTTCATTTAATTTTAAATTTTCAAACAAATCGGCGTTTTTCAATTTGCCTACCTATAACCAACGTAGCAGGCCTTGAAATATAAACAAAACCTGTTCAGGTAGAATAAAACAACTAACTTAGCTGAAAAATATACGCGAACTAGACTAAAGGGACAAGATTATAAAAATTACTCACAACAAACAAAGTCTAACCAGAAACAATGGCTGGTAACATATCTTTGGTCAAAGAGAAGCTGGAGTATGGCAGAAATGGATTTTTTTACGGCCTACTAGCTACTGCAATGTACTAGAGATTGGCAATTTCCAAAGCCATCAAAAATTTTGAAATAAAGTAAAAACTACTAGAGAATGTTGCAAGCAGTTTATTATTTTCATAATAAAATTTCACATTTAATGATATAAAAAAAGTATGCAATTCTGTCAAAACTCAAGTCAAAAGTACCTCTGACTGGAGTTCTGAAAATTCTTCAGTACCTATTAGCAAGGTCGCAGAAAATGACGAATGAATTAAAATTTGTTCAAATTATAAAACATAACTTAAATAACAGAAAATTTAAATCTGATTTGTCAGTATTCCTTTTTTGCAATATTGCTAATAGATATTGAAAAATAGAAGGGCTCCAGTCAGAGGTATCGACTTCGATGCAAATTAGTACTTTTTTACACCATTACATATGATTGATAGTTGCGTGCTGGAGCAACAGTCCCTGGTTGTTTCTGTTTCATATGAGGGTTTTTGATTGCATTGGATATTTTTAACCACTAGAAAATTGCGGTAGCCAGTAGACAGTAAAAATATCTGTTACTGCCATACTCCAGCTTCTCTTTGACCTTACAGATGTTATCGCAGTTGTTTCTGGGAGAGTTGATTTTTTGTAAGGAATTTTTATAATCTTGACCCTTTAGTCTAGTTAGTGTGTATTTTTCTGCTAAGTTAGTTGTTTTCTTCTACCTGAACAGATTTTTGTTTATATTTCATGGCCTGCTACGTTGCTTATAGGTAGGAAAATTGAAAATCGCCGATTTGTTTGAAAATTTAAAATTAAATGAAAACT
Organism: Callosobruchus maculatus; assembly: GCA_951848785.1. NCBI lineage: Eukaryota > Metazoa > Arthropoda > Insecta > Coleoptera > Chrysomelidae > Callosobruchus > Callosobruchus maculatus. The sequence continues at coordinate 23,169 of CATOUR010000257.1, forward strand.
ACGAGAGATTGATATTCACAACCTATATCATTAGAAAGCTTATCAAATTCTACGTTTAACCGTGTAAAAAAAATTAGGCATTCCCATTTGAAAAAATCAAGTTATCGCTGATCGAAGTTTCCTTAATTCATCGACCGATTTCTCCAAGCATAAACGTAATTTAAATTTGACAGTCTCATCAAAGCTGATGCATTTTATGCTTAGTAACACGGCAAAGTGACAGCCTTCCATATTTTGTAATCTCTGCGATATTCAATTTTTTCCCGATATCTACTTATACCGAAAATGGTGATTTACACATTAACGGTTCGCTTTAAGTACCATGTATGATACATAAAGTCACACTAAAATTCACCAAGGAATCTGAATATGCAATAATATATGGGATGTTCCATTTAAAAAAACATAACTTTGATACATTTCGTGTTTTTGGGACACCCTGTATAACATGAAAATATTTTTAAAATGTAGCCTTTATGGGTCTCTATCCATCCCAAATTATTATTTTCTTTTTTATCAAATACTTTAGCCATAATGCTCCGTGTCGAATAACGTGAATAACCCTGTATATATTTTCCTTCGATGTATTAGGGCTTGTTCCGAACAGTATATGATTCACTGTATCCAAGGGCATTGAGGGAAACACCATTCAGTGATGTGCTGCTGCAGTCCTCAGTCACACAGTATGGGCCAATATTATTGATACTATTGAGTTTACGTCTATACACATAAAGATGCTTCAGGTTTTGCCCAGTACCTTAAAGTAGTTATTTACTTCCATCTGACATCCAAATAGAAGAAAGCTAACTGATGAGTGATAAAAATGCATTAAACACAGTGCAAGTAAGAAATTTCATTCTAATATTTTCAATAATGATTGCTACTGTGACAGCTATTCATAGCACCTTGTTAAATACAAAATAAAACTGACACAGCTCGATTTATTTTCTTGATCTGGTAAAGATTGAGTGAGAAAGATGCAGTATGACTATAACACCTGTCGTCCTAATGAATGAGATAACTGTAATTCGCGAATTTGACATAGCTGCTTACCTGCCAAAAAAGGTTGCTTGAAAAACACAACACAACAACAATTACAGTAAAATTGTCCAAAAAACTGTAAAAAAACACAAATAGAAGTCCTCAATTTTACATGGCGGTATACGGCAAACAAATCATGTTTGCCCAAGATCAGCTGATCAAGACGTTTGAGATTATGGTCGTGGAATTGCTCTATTGGCTTGACTCAGCACTTTCCAAAAACCCTCAATACTCATAGAAATTTTGGAGTTACGAAACTCTCTGTACACACCACCTGTCTGGGCAGTTGTCCTACTATCCCATTTATACTTGATGCCGTCGAGAAGGGCAATTTGACTAATTGGTGACCCGGCCTTAACGCACCACCTCCAGCCACTTTCTCACCGGCGTGTGGTTTGTTAACCTCCTGCTCTTCTACCGATATTCAAACGGAGTCTGCTCTTCTGAGCTATCCTCTGTAGTTACGCCTCTTACCGATCCTATCAGATGCACCTGCGCGACTGCTGCATCTCATTCTGAGGCTGCTTTTCTATCAGAGACATGTGTGAATGTGTTACGAGGAATGTGTTTTTAACGAATCAATAGAATCGCTTGTATTACCTCGTCTCGCTCAGCACAGTTCTGGTGGAAACGGCCTAGAGGAGCGAGGTTTTTGTACGTACAGAATAAGGCATGTTGGCGAGGAATGTGTGTTGGTAATGTGTTTCGAGAGATCTGCGCTAGAAATGTGAGCGAGGTATCAGAGCTGCCAGTTCGATTTTCATCTCCTTTCAGTAATATTTGTTGATGACATAACAAAGAATTTTAATGTTACACCCTTGCTTTACGCCAATGATCTGAAGCTCCTCTACAAAATCGAACAAGAAAGCGAGTGCTTGGAGTGCTTGGCATTACAAAATGACTTAAATGCATTGTACTTGTGGAGTGCAGAAAACAAGCTCTCACTGAATACATCAAAATGCAAATAAACAAACACATATTAATTATGACTACAACATAGACGGACATAGCCGTGATGGACAGCTTGAAATCAAAGACTTGGGTGTCGACCAAAAACTGCTATTTAACGTACATATAGATGATATCACCGCTTCAGCCAATAAGATGCTAGATTTCCCTGCTAGAAATAGCAGGGAATTTACTAATGCACAGGCTATAAACATGCTTTATTTTTCACTGGTCCGATCTAAGTTAGAATATGCCTCACTTGTATGGAGCCCCCATCATGATAAGTACGTAAACCAATTTGAATCTGTACAAAGACTTTTTCTCAAATATTTGAACTTCAGGGTTAATGGTAACTATACCCCAATTAGTTTTCCCCAGCAAACTTATTGGACACCTGCTCTGTTGATAGCTTGGATCAAAGACGGGTTAAATACGGTATCGGTTTTGTCCAAAAACTGATAGCAAATAAAATCGATAGCCCGCAAATCTTGCATGAACTAAACTTCATTGTTCCCAGAGTAAATTCCCGCCAACATAGCACATTCTATCTAGGTGCACCACGCACTGACTGTCTGAAGTACTCTCCCTTATATACTATGTGCAATAACTGTAACTCTGATGATGTCGACGTATTCATGTACAAATAGGAGATTTTATCACAACTTCGTCTGGTATTAATTTGTTTTTAGTATGAAATCTACTGTTTCTGAACAGGCTGTGATCAATTTATGTGTTAATATATGAATGTCTCATATATGTTATGCATTAGTAGGTAGAAAACATACGTTTAATGTCTCAGCCAGTAAGTGGTATGTGTACTGTTGGCTGATGTATAAATAATCAAATAAATAAATATGTACGTGGTTAATAACTCAGTAGATTTCAGTAGACCAATTCAATGCTTCATAAATTTCAGAAAAGTTAATAAAATAAAACTAAAAATGTATTTTTTAGAAATGAAGAAAAGTAAAACAGGTACAACAAATAATACTAACGAATAAAATGTAAAAAACAAATAATCGTACTTTATGCCTGAATAATCGCAAGAGAAAGAAATTTCCATCAAATTAGCTCCTTTTGTTTTTGTAAACAAAAACAACTGAACATTGCCGTATCGTGGGAAATACTGAAAAAAAATTGTACAATCATTATTTACTGAGACATACATATACTACATTCTATACATAGTGGTACCCTGTATATTAAAAACTAAACGTTCATTTGTATGTCATATATCGATCTCGACTACTCCATCCCTTAGGAACATATACTTACGTACATAATGTTCAAACAAAAAATTTGCACACCTATATGATAATATTGAAGAATCGAGTTAGGACAAAACAGTATTCCTCAGTCGCATCTCACAAGTTCCTTGAAACATAAGACAGATCAGTGTCATTGCTTGCCAAATCGCATGTATCGTATGGTTGTCGGATGCATAGATTGTAGATTTCGTCATCGAGAAATTCTATAGGTAGGTACCCGAAATCTAATAGTTGAGTATGTTTTGGATATTACGGTAGATTTAGGTCTGCTTGAGGTAGAAACGGTGGCCAGAGGACTGAAACGGCAGATATACCGTAAAACGCTAGATCTGGCAATATTGGCTGAGACTTCAAGAAGGGGCAGATGAAGAGCAAATTTCCCTTACATGACCTTTCCACAGCAGCCGCAAGACTCTGGTACTTTGCCCTCCCGGTTTCTCAGTAATAAAAAAACGGCATACTTTTTACCTACCAAACAGAAATTCCATATGGTTTCGGCTGTAACGTAAACCATTTAAAAAGCCATTTTCTCCCTTTCTCACAACGCTAAGGTAACTGTAATCCAACACTTGGTGCAAAGTAAACACAATAAAACTTATTAAAAAGGAAAGCAAACACTTGGTGAAGCTGCGGCACTCAGGTACCTTTTCGTGTCCAAATAAGTTCCGAAGATGACATAAGAAAATATTTAAGCCTGCTGCTTCTTCCACTATAATTACAACTTCAAACATCGCATCGTCTGTTGAACAAGCATAAAACAAAATATGGAAATGGCTTGTTGCAAACTATTCTCAGAGGAAAGTACGAAGGTGAATAATTGCCATTAATGGAGGTGTTATTGCAGTTTATTATTTACTTGTATTTAACTCAAATGATACAAAATTAAGGATTGACATAGTTTGTATTCACATAAAAAGAAATTCTCAATTCAAGAATTCTGATTGTCTTGCAAAGATTTACTTGAGAGAAGGAAATCTCTACTCGCTCTAAGAAAATTTACTTGTTGCTGTTTTGAGATAATATGCTTTTTGGGCATGTTATAATGTCTACATAACGAAAATCCACGTCACTCATTTCCGTCGGTCTGTCTGGCGGACGGTCTGACTGTCTGTTGGCGTTTTTCTAACGTCGTAATCTCAGCAACCCCTGCATGGATTGTGATGAAGTTTGGGCAGCGATATGGTGTGGGGTCGCAGTAGGTAATGTTCCTATAATTTTGGAAATCGTTGTACGGGTGGCGGAGTAATTAGCAAAAAACAAAAATTTTCAAATATTCCTCAACCTTAGTTTTTAGGCATTTTAGGGGTTATCGATCATTCTCTACTTTTATTTTGGGTGGGTTGAATTTGGGGTGGTTGGGGGATGGGGAAAATTGAAAATTTTGTTGTATTTATAATGGGCTGTCCACTGACCTGTGAATGAAAAACTTAGCGGCATAATACACTTTTTTAGGTCCATCCGAACATTGTCTTGCTTATTATAGAAACCAAGGGACTTGTGATGTATGCATACGAGTATTGTTAGATGGTTCGATATCGCGTAACGAGAAAATTGTGCAATTGATTTTAATGAAATTTTGACATAGTATTACTCCCATACTCCAGCTTCTCTTTGACCTTAGAGATATTATCGCAGTTGTTTCTGAGAGAGTTGATTTGTTGTAAGGAATTTTTATAATCTTGTCCCTTTAGTCTAGTTCGTGTGTATTTTTCAGCTAAGTTAGTTGTCCTCTTCCACCTGAACAGGTTTTTGTTTATACTTCATGGCCTGCTACGTTGCTTATAGGTAGGAAAATTGAAAAACGCCGATTCGTTTGAAAATTCAAAATTAAATGAAAACTACCAGAGATTGATATTCACAACCTTATATCATTAGAAAAGCTATCAAATTCTACGTATAACGGTACAAAAAAATTAGGCATTCCCATTTGAAGAAATCAAGTTATCGCTGATCGAAGTTTCCTTAATTAATCGACCGATTTCTCCAAGCATAAACGTAATTTAAATTTGACAGTCTCATCAAAGCTGACGCATTTTATGCTTAGTAATACGGCAAAGTCACAGCCTTCCAAATTTTATAATCTCTGCGATATTCAATTTTTTCCTGATATCTACTCATACCGAAAATGGTGATTTACACCTAAACGGTTCGCTTTAAGTCCCACGTATGTATGTACATTAGATTGCCTTTTACAGAAACCAATTTTGTGATGTATAAATACGAGTTTTGCTTTATTTCGTTCTATGTATATTGCGTAAAGCGAAAACTATTGAATTGATTTTAATGAAATTTTGAGACATAATTTAGTGCCGCGGCAAAAATGGAAAACGCGTCTGTTTTTGAAAAACCGTGTCAGTGGCGGCGCAGCAATAATAAAAAAACTAAAAATATAAAAACAGCTCAAAGTTCTTTTTTAGACGGTTTGGAGGCTCCTGATCGTTTCGCATCATCCAGTTAAAGCATGCAGAAAAAAACTGTGGCGTCCTAGTTCCTAAGGAGCACGCAAGAAACTATTTACGAGAGTTTTTGCGTTGGAATTTTTTTTGCTGGCGGGAAAAGTAATGAAATGGTATCATCATTATGTGTGGGAAGTACTGAATCAACTTGACTCCATTTTTTTTGATGCAAGTGAAGCCTTGCACCCTTGTATTCGCCGCCCCTGTATATCAGTAAATGTGAAAGCATTATTTATTATTTGAATTTTGCAGCAACCCCCCGTATATGCACCCTAATACATACCCTGCGACTGCCCACCCATCTATCGCCCGAACCAAGCCAGAACCAACAAACAAAGCAATGCAATCGAAAAGATCAAAAGGGATTGTGCCATAAACCAGTACAAAACATATTGTTGGGAAATAATAAAATAGGCGCCGGTCCTCTTGACACGAGCGGCGCACGTGTCTGGCTTACCTTTACCCGTGGGAACGGAATTATAGTGAGGGGTGAGGGGTTGCTACCCCTTGCCGATTCTTGTGGGAATTGTTATTATCTGGTAGTGGAATCGAGTGTTCATATGTGGATGAGCTGTTGGTTCTTGTGCTGTTCGGCCGGCGTCGATACGCTCCGCCGCCTTGGCGTCGGCCAGTGTATAACGAGACTGGTGCTGTATCAAATCACTTCTCAGCATCATACCTAAGGTTATGGAGACTGTCCTTAACACATTGCTCCTCAAATGGACAATAATAAGATCATAAATGATCGTCAGTATGGCTTCCGTAAGCCACAGGTCTACGGGTGACCTAGCCTACGTCACCCATTTGTCTAACAGAGAAATTTACAATCATGGCGAATCCCGTGTTGTTGCACTTGACATATCGAAAGCTTTCGATAGAGTGTGGCATGAGAGATTTCCGGTCAAGCTTGCTGCTTATGCTGCTTATGATCTACCTCCTTCATTAAGCGCCTTTGTTCCTCAGGGATCTGTCCTATCCCCTACACTGTTTCTGCTGTACATCAAGGAGCTGCTGGAAATAACATCCAATCCAACCTGCAGCTTCGCGGACGACAGTATAGTAATATCGTGCATGGAACCAGGCGAGCCACTATCATTCCAGAAGAGGGTACGTCGGACACAGCAATATGTGTCACAGATCAACGTAGATATCAAAATAATTTTCAAGTGGCGATTTATAAATAAAGTACAGTTTAACGTACAGAAGACTCGGGCAATAACACTGAAAAAGAAATGTTGATTTACCAACTGTAGAAATGGAAGGTCACCCAACAGTCGAGTCACCTTCCATCAAATCTTTTGGGGGATCAACATCAACAATAAAATGTCCTGGAACGACCACGTTGTCAGTATTGCTAAAACGGCATCCCAGAAGTTTGAAGTTTTGTTCCGCTGTAGGAAGCTGTATACAGCAGAGCAACTACTGCTGCTCTACAAGGCACAGATCCGACCATCGTTGGAGTATTGCTCCCATGTCTGGGGATACGCTCCCAAGCACTCTCTAAAGCTTCTGGACACTATCCAGAAGAGAGCAATTAGACTAATCGATACGCCTAACCTCACAAAGGACCTCCACAGCCTGGAACATCGAAGAAGGATGGTTGACCTGTCCCTGTTTTACAGATTCTATCACGGAAGATGTTCGAGTGAGCTCTCCCATATAGTGACATCGAAGGCCGTCCATACAAGGAACACTAGAAAGGCCCTACGACCTCATCCTCACCAGGTCGAGGTCCCTACTCCCCTAACCAGTCTCCTCTAGCAGTCCCTCCTTCGGAGAGCTTCGACGCTATGGAATGAGCTGCCGGAGAATTAGTTTCCTGGCCGCTACAACCTGCAGCGTTTCACGTACAAGACAATTATCCTCTCGCAGTGCTACAGCTTTGCAGAAGGCTGACCATAAAAAAATATAGACACTTATAACTCACTAAATGAGAAATGAAAATCTTATCTTTAATGTACCTTGGCTCCAGGGGACTTTGTTTTAACGTTTGACGTTTGTCAGAATTTAATTATTGAAATGTCAGTGCTTTGCGTATTCATGGAAAACATGAAAGTGGAGCATGTAGGATAAAATTTTGGGTTTGCTTGGGTAAAGCACCGACTAAACTTTTGAAACCATTAAAAATGCACATCTAGATGATAATTTATCACGATTTAGAGTGTTAGAGTGGCTTAAGAACTTTAAAGACGGATGTGAATTACTTACGTAATTACTTACGTAATTCACATTCTTGAATAATTCTGTTATATGTCACGAAAGTTCGTTTCCCTCATATTCTGCTCCCTGAATCCTCAGGGACGGTTTCGCTTAAAAATATGCAACAAATTAAAGCAAAATACACCTGACGATGGTTTAGATATAATAAACCGAAACGTCGTGGAAAGGAAAATTGTTTCATTTAATTGACCGCAACACCATTAGAAAAAACCAAGTTTGAAATCTACGGTCACGAAAATATAAAATCATCTGTGTGTATATTTAGTAAAACAATCTTGGGATACGGTCACTTATTATATTTCCAAAATATAAAATTTTACGACGTTTCGACGCTTCTATTAGGCGTCATCTTCAGGTATTAAGACTAAAATAAAATATTAGAATTGTCAAACAGATACAAAACGACTAACATTTACAATTAATTTATTTTTTAAACAATTAAATATCGAGGGAGGAAGGTAAATATTGATAAGGTGGAAGAAAGTATAGGCTATGTTCCATTTATTAAATTTGTATATATGCACGAAAGATTGCTTGTATCTGTCCTGAAATTCATGCTGTTAGAACTTTTTTTTATATGTATCATTTCTAAGATGTTTCTTTTATACGAATCTTTCTCTTTGCATAAAGTTCTAACGTTGTTAAAATCGATGGTATGTTTATTTTCTGTAGCATGTCTGCTGAGGGCGGTAGAATTCAGGTTTTTATTTTTAATATCATACTTGTGTTTATATATGCGTTTATTTAAATATTGTTTAGTTTGTCCTATGTATAAGTTGGGGCAATCTTTACAAGGTATTTCATAAACCAAATTGCTATGCATGTCCTTGTCTACTGCTACGACAACAACCCGTGCAGTATTTTCAAGCCTGAAACCTGCATTAGAAAAGGACATGCATAGCAATTTGGTTTATGAAATACCTTGTAAAGATTGCCCCAACTTATACATAGGACAAACTAAACAATATTTAAATAAACGCATATATAAACACAAGTATGATATTAAAAATAAAAACCTGAATTCTACCGCCCTCAGCAAACATGCTACAGAAAATAAACATACCATCGATTTTAACAACGTTAGAACTTTATGCAAAGAGAAAGATTGGTATAAGAGAAACATCTTAGAAATGATACATATAAAAAAAATTTCTAACAGCATGAATTTCAGGACAGATACAAGCAATCTTTCATGCAGCCTATACTTTCTTCCATCTTATCAATATTTACCTTCCTCCCTCGATATTTAATTGTTTAAAAAAAAATTAATTGTAAATGTTAGTCATTTTGTATCTGTTTGACAATTCTAATATTTTATTTTAGTTTTAATACCTGAAGATGACGCCTAATAGAAGCGTCGAAACGTCGTAAAATTTTATATTTTGGAAATATAATAAGCGACCGTATCCCAAGATTGTTTTACTAAATATTTGGTACCGACGGTCAGGATTCAAAAAGCAAAAAAAATCTGTGTGTATAGTGTTGTCAGACGTGATTAACTCATCAAAATTGACTTCTTCCTCCTTTAAATTTACGGTTTTCGGGTTTGGCATACAAAGCCTCGATTTATTATAGTAAAGATGGTCCGTGGTATTGAATATTCCTTTGTTTTTGTTTGGGAATACCTTTCACATTGTCATGATCCCATCTACGGTCTTTCATCGACAACAATAGAGATCTCTAAACAGGACAGATATTGTTAGGTACACGTCTATTATAGAAACCCGTAAACCCACTCATTACTAGCTCAACCGTCAAAATCACATTCCGTCAATTATCCTGTCATATATCCTTCAGATTCGTCATCCTTAAAAAGAATTAATGTCTCGGACGGCCATTATTTTTCTTACGGACGGACGATGGTTCTAACAAGTATGTCTATCGACGTCCGCAGCTATTTACAACTAACGTGATCATTTATTATGATGATGTATAGCTTCTTCCTAATCTTGTGATATGCGATACTCTTTTTCATGTCCAGGGCGCAGAATGGCCGTATGTTAAATCTTTAAGACATGAGAACTGTTTAATTTTGGTTGAAGATTTGTCAGTTCAATATCAAAATTATCAAAAAGTAACCAGCCTCTTAGCTTTCTGTAAGGGAAATTGATATACAGGGTGAGTTTTTAGTACCAGCTCGGACGATAACTCCACTACTGTACGAGATACCGAAAAAAGTTGTACATAAAAGTTGTAGCCACGGATATGCTCCTTGCTCAGAAAATATTTTGATTTTTACAGGGTGATCCATAACTACGTGCTGATGCAAACATGTATTTTTTTAAATGAGACACCCTATATATTATTCTATTTTTAGATTCTACTAATAATTTCTCTTCTCACAATATAAGGTATTATAACATTATACAGGGTATTTCAAAACTTATGACCATTTCTATATCCAAATCGCTGTGAAACGAACGTACTGTATATCAAAAAGTGATGGATCTTATTTACATGGAAAGGTCAAAAATATCCTCTAGTTTCAAAATCTTCTACAAAAAAAGCCCGAGACGCATATTCGTATACAGGGTGATGTAGAATGCAAAATCCAGATTTTCTCTTTTTTTTTAAATGTAACCACCAATACTTTATTATACCAAAGAATTGCTTTTAATATGTTCTTTCATTTTTGTAAAGCACTTGTTGTATCTACGTCCATCAGCTTCCGAGATATTTCGATTTTTCGGTAAATTTAAAATATAGCTTCTATTTTTGTACTGAAATTTATTTATTTTGAGAAAGTACTATCGAAGTTGTTTTTTATTTAACGAACACGATAGTATTTGATGAAGCCAAAACCCTAAATCATAGAGATAATAAAGTTAAGTATGCTGAGGAAACAATTTCGTAGGCGTGATGCATAATTATCAAGCAGATTTATCAGGTAGGCTTTGAAAAATTGACGGTTTTCATAACCTGCTCAATAATTCCGTACTGTGTGAAAAACCAACTTTAAAAATCAATGTTTCCATTGAGGGGATTTAGGAGAATCTTTGAGAAATTGCCTACTTGCCTCGAGAATGTATCAACTATGAACAGCAATATCCAGAACGGAGAAACTCTAAAACTAATGCGTTTGAAAGATTGAAGAATCGTTTTATTTGGACTGTGTCGTTTAATATTCCATAACCTACCTGATAGATCTGCTTGATTATTTTGCATGACGTCTATAAAATTGTGTCCTCAGCACACCTGACCTATATTATCTCGTTCATTTAGTGTTTTGACTTCATCAAGTATTATTGTGGCCTTATATTTTAGTTGTTTGTTAAGCAAAAATAAAATTTGATAGTATTTTCTCAAAATAAATAAATTTTAGCAAACAAATAGGAGGTATATTTAGAATTTGTAGAAAAATCGAAATATCTCAGAAACTAATGAACGCAGCCATAAGAAGTGCTATATAAAAATGAAGGAGCTTATCAAAAGCAATTCTTTGGTATAATAAAATATTGGGGGTTACATTTAAAAAAAAGAGAAAATAGAAGAGAAAAAATAGAAAATTTATAGCCGATTTTAATACTAGAGGATATTTTTTATCCTTCCGTGTAAAAAAAAGATTTTTGATTCATCACTTTTTGATATACAGTACGTTCATTTGACAGCGATTTGGATATAAAAATGGTCATAACTTTCGAACTACCCTGTATAATGTAACAATACCCTATAATGGAAGAACGGAAATCGTTAATGTTATTTGAAAATGGAATTATATATAGGGTGTCTTATTTAAAAAAATGCATATTTGCATCACCACGTGTTTATGGATTATCCTATATAAATCTAAATATTTTCTGAGCAAGGAGCATATCCGTGGCTACAACTTTTATATACAACTTTTTTCTCTATCTTCTACAGTAGTGGAGTCATCGACCGAGCCGGTACTAAAAACTCAGCCTCTATGTCATACAAAAACTGTTGTTGTTTTCTGTTGTTATCGGTTGTTTTCTTTTGTTTTCTATCGTTTTCGGTATTGTTCTGTGTAATGTTTCGTTATCTTTGTTGTTGTTTTCTGTTGTGTTCTGTTGTTTTCGTTGTTTTCTGTTGTTTTCTGTTGTTTTCAGTAATTTTCTGTTGTTCACTGTTGTTTCCTGTTGTTTTAAATTGTTATTTGTTGTTTTTCATTATTTTCTGTTGTTTTTTGTTGTTTTCTGTTGTTTTCTGTTGTTTCCTGTTGTTTTCTGTTGTTTTCGGCTGTTTTCTGTTGCTTATGTTGTTTTTGGATGTTTTTGATTGTTTTCTGCTGTCTTCTATGGTTTTCTGTTCCATGTTGGAAATTTACACGATTTTCATACTTGTTGATCATAACGAAAACATAATGAGAAACAAAATAAAAAAATGTGGACGTGGAACGAGGCAGACCTCGTTCTAGGAACTTCTCTTACTCAAGTGGTTGTTGTTATTTCAATTCATTTAATTTTTTATGCCTACATTTAAGAAAAAAATAACATGTGATACATCGTTTTTGACATAAAGACACATTCTCTTTCAAATGCAACCCCCCCTTTTCCACCCCCATTGTCCGAGCGGCACCAAAAGCTTTTCAACTTGAAAGGATCTTTACTAATTCAACTTCACCAAATTTGGGAGCAATCGCTTGAGACACACAGACGGACATGAAAAAGCCAAAGTTTTCCGATTTTCTTCAAACTTCGTCACTATAAAAAGGTTATCATTAGAAACAAAAATCAAGTTTTTGGCCCCGCTGCGATAATAAAAAGGGGGTCGGGGTGGGGGTAACTCAAAGAATTACGTCATAACGTGAAATTCTAACGCTACCACAATAAAGTGCATGTTTTCTTACGTCGAAAACGCTACCGCGCATGCCTAAAAATTTCCAAAAGGCGGAATAAAAATTCATAAAAGGTAGCAAATTTTCGAAACTTAAAATGACAGTAACTGTTACAAAAATGATCCAAATGATTTCGAAGTTTTTTGTCATAAAGGGTGATTGTTTTCTATCTTCTGGTTCACTTTTGGTGCAAATCAATGTTTTAATGGTGAGGGTGGTGGCAGTTACTCCGAAAAATAATAAAATAACAGCATTTTCTTTTCATAAAATGAGTCAGGAGGTGATTTTACCTTGAAAAGTTGCGAAAACGGGCCGATTCTAATAACATTACTCTTCCTTTGTCGAGGAAGTTAAAAATATAAAAAAATATCTGTAAGTAAAACTACTACACGAAACAGTTACTGGATATGAGCATCAAGAGCGCCACTAAACTGACAGTAAATCGCGAACGATGGCGAGCTACAGTTCTCAAAACTATTGATAATATTCGTGTCGGCAATACTCTAGCTCCGACTTATTGCATTTTACGAGTTCACAGCATGTTTGTTAAGACATTGTGACTATGATGATGAACATTACTACACTACTACCCTACAAGAAACACAATAATAGAAAGCCAACTGTTGTCTGTTCCTTCTTTCTACCTAGTCCGAATTAGTTAGTTAGGTGTAGAGTATTATTTATTATTTGCAAGACGATGCGGACTTGTATCCACAGCCTGGTCTGCTCTAAACAGATGTCAAAAAGTTTTAATAATGTTTGGAAATTGTCGGAGAAATTATGTCTGGAATTAATGCCTGGGCATTTTCTGAAGAAGATTAATTGTTGGACGGGTTTTAGAGGAGATTCAAATATTTCCAGCTTGTAGTTTGTTTAGTCCGTAGGTACAAGACATTGACCGATAGCTTAATGTTACTAAGGCGTAGTGTACTCGTATTTACTTTTATGGAACGAGTAATATTACAGAATACGATAATTATGAATTTCATAAAGAGCTGATGTTTTGTTAACTTACTTTACAAATATGCCAACCATAAAGACCTTAATATGCTATACCGCGCGGATTGGAATGGACCTCCCTACAGCTGCAGTGTACCACATATTGAGTGAAATGTGCTTAGGATCATATCGTCCGCATTTAGTGCTTCCTCTCACTGCAAATCATCGTCGTCAACGGTTAGATTGCTGCCAAGAGCACCGACAATGGCATGCTGAGTGGCATTAGACGGCCTTCTCCGACGAGTCCAGGTTTTGTCTGGGGGCACATGACGGACGCCAACGCGTAAGATGACGACGGGGTGAACGAGGTGATCTCCAGTTTGCTGTTGAGCGCTATATACACCGTCTTATTGGTTTGATAGTTTAGGGTGCCATTGCATTCAACAGCAGCTTACCTTCACTTGTGATTCGTGGCACAATCACTGTGCAACGTTATGTGAATGAGGTGTTAGAACCAATTGCCGTTTCATATGTCCGAGGCTTTGAGGAGGGTTTCTTCCAGCAAGATAATGCACGTCCTCATATTGCAAGGGTATCGATGAGGTTCCTACAGGAAGCTGACGTCAGGGTACTCCCCTGGCCTCCAAGATCACCCTATTTATCGCCAATTGAAAAAGTATGGGATTGGATGGGTCGATATATACGCGATTTACCGAATCATTTGACCACGCTGGACGAACTGGAACATGCTGTGAGGGCAGCTTGGGAGGCTGAACCTCTAGATTTTATCACCAACCAGATTACGAGCATGCCGCGTAGGGTAGAGGAGTGCATTCATCAACATGGAGGGCCCACCCATTATTGATCTGTTGTATTTTTTATAAACAAATTATGGCAAATGAGTTCGTTTATTATTAGTCCTACCTCCTACCGAATTTCATAAACCGCAACCCTTTTCTTCTCAGTGTTCGGATATAATAATAATAATAATAATAAATGTCCTTATTAATGTAAAGTAATAAAACAAATAATCAAGAATTTCAATTAGGGCGAGGTTCAGCACATGCCCTTAACGGGAAAGGCTGCTCTACCAACTAACCCCATAAAGAAAGAAAGGATAACACAAGATAACCGTTATGGTTTAGTACATATCAGACTTAAATAATTTTGTACACTATCGGAAGCTGCATATTGTTTGACATTAACTAGGTACTGACTGGTTACTCTGCTGGCTCATCAAAGCTTGAGCGAATTTTGCTTTGAACACTGATCTACTAGATATAATTCTTAGATTATTTGGCAGACTGTTGTCAAATTTAATGACATTGTAGGAGAAAGATTTTTTAAACTGTTCAGTTTTATGTATAGGCTGGGTAAGCAGATGTTTGGATCGCAGGTTTACATTATGTGATTCAATACGAAACTTCATCTTTTCAAGAAGGTACTGGGGCTCATTTGACTTTAGAAGAGTGAAAAATACATACAAGCACTGTGAAGGATGCGACGATTTTTCATATTTAACCAGTTTGCGTCTTTTAGTCTGTGACTTACATGATCGTACTTTCTTATACCATAAACTAACCTAAGACAACTATTTTGAAGCTTTTGAATTCGATATATATCTGAAACTCTCAAAGATGTATCATAAACCAGGGGTGTGAAACTCAAATGAGGACCCTGTGTAGCGGGGTTAGCGCTAGCCACTTGGCACACCTAGCGGGGTTGCGTAAATTATTGATCAGCCAACTTTGTTTCAAACAGATTCCTAGATGCATCAATAGAAGTGGCCCAATTGTGACGCCTAACGTCATTTTGACAGCCATTGTCGTAACTGACATTGTCGTTGCTCGCTTATGTCGATTGGCGTCTTTTTGCAATTTTGCACTACTTTTGAGATTTTTGTCTGCCTATTGTTGTCTATATGTATTTAGGAATGGGTTCTAAGTATTTACGCCGTTGTCCTGCGCCAAATTGCAAGAATTCGGATGCGCGAAGGTAAGTGATTTGTTTGATTTATACCGCTCACCTCATTTTTGTATTGTGAATTTTGATGCAAAATTAATACAAGATTGATCATTTCTACACGAAATATACATATATCATTTGAATGCATTACTAAACACTACTACTCATACCCATATAACTTGTATTACTGTTCACAATCACATACGCTGCCATAAAGGTGTGCAGCATTCCCTCTCTTTGGCAAACCGTTGCATTGAAGGTGAGGTCCGATGGTCTAAAAATACATTTTTTTTATTTCAGATATTATAATCCCATCTGCTCAGCGTATACAGAGACGCTAGTTAGAACGGATTGGCAACCCAAACCTACAAATATACAAACATCTTACCTGCATCAATATGAATAGTTAAGGAATATTACCTGTTTACTCTTAAAATTATATGCCATCAAAAGATTGTAATTATCATGAAATAGTGATTCTAGTGAATAAATCATGCTTTACTTTTATATGAATTGTTTTTGTACCTTGTGTAGCTGACTTTATTTAAGGAATTGTCGTATTGAAATAAATTACAAAAGGGTTTGTTTTGCTTTATTACAGTAATCCATATCTAATATATTCCCATTCCTACATAATCAGTTGAATGTCCTGTATAACGTGGTAGCTTGTCACAAAAATTTACCTAACTCTTTGATTACCTATTTTCAAAACTGAACTGATTAAAAAGGTTAAAACACTAATTTAAAAAAATGGAGTATGTGCTGTGGACAATGCCATAGTTTTATTTATTATTATGCCACTTGACAATTCCATTTTTTTTAATTAACGCCTTAACTTTTTTAATCAGGTCAATTTTCAAAACAGGTAATGAATGCGTAAGGTAAATTGTTATGACAAGTTACCACGTTGTCTGGAGGCTGAATAAGCTTATATGGTATTTCAAAAAGCCCGCTCTTTTCGTAACCTACCCCACCTATCGTCGGTCACCTACACCAAACTTTTTAGATTGACCTAGGTCGTGAATATCTACAGTTTTCTGTAATCGATTCGTGAATGCATTGTAGTGACACACGCAACCCGAATAGATGGCGCGGATGTCAGTCAAAAATGCCATGCCAAATTTTCATACACAGAGTGTCCAGTCTTTCAGTGGATATATTGTCAGTGTCATAAACCATATCACAGTAATCAAGCTGAGATAGTACTAGAGACTCACAGAGCATCTTTTTCGCATTAATAGTAAGGAACTGTCTGTTTTGATAGATTAATTTTAGGTTAAAGTATGCAATCTGTAATTTATGTTTAATATGTTCGCTAAATCTTAATTCTTCATCTAGCACTAGTCCTAGGTTCTTCACAGCAAATTTTCTCATTGATTATTGATAATGATGGGTAAGTTGATTGAATTTTTTACCAAAGATACTTACAGATGATTTGAGAGGGTTTAGCTTAAGGCAATGTTTCAGCGATATCACTTGTATCGTACTCTCACGGAGATCCCGAGAATGCATCTCAGACCAAGAGACTCCAGACAAGACCCTATACTAGGCGTCTGTAAAAATAACTACATAAAAGGAAAAGAAACAGCGCATATGAAAAGAAAGTCGCTTCGAAGGCGACGCCATACGTACAAACGTCGAAGAAAAAGCTCTCCTTCTCACGAGACTGTTAACACGGTGTTCCCATACGATCCAGATCGCTCCCCATATGTTTATTATTATTAGGTGGAGCGGAGGCATAAAGCAGTCGGCTGTTGTACACTAAACAGCGATTAATTTTTCGGTAGCTCTGGTGCGACGAAAAATATAGACCGGGCACGTCGCTTGTGTTCGAGTGGTTGTCTCCAGTCATCAGGCACTGCTGCCAAAGTTCTCAGACATACACATATAATAATAATTGACTTCATACTCAGATTTACCAGTTACATAAAAAAAAATGGAGTCAAGTTGATTGGCCCAGTACTTCCCACACATAATGATGATACCATTTTATTAAACTTTCCATTGCATGAAGCTATAGTCTGAAATCCCCTTGCAACCAAATCATCGCCCACCCGCCCGCAAAAATTAAAATCAATACAGAACGATCTAAAACAATACTCGCATGTCTACATCACAAATTCCGAGTCCCTTGCTTTCTATAATAGACAAGGCAATGTTCGGATGGACCTAAAAAAGTGTATTATGCTGCTAGGTTTTTCATTCACAGGTCAATGGACAGCTCATTATGAATGAAACAAATTTTTACGCAATACAGAGCGATTTAAAACAATACTCGTATGTATACATCACAAATTCTAAGTCCCTTGGTTTCTATAGTAAGCAAGGCAATATGTTCGGATGGACCTAAAAAAGTGTATTATGCCGCTAGGTTTTTCATTCAGAGGTCAATGGACAGCCCATTATGAATAAAACAAATTTTTCAGTTTTTCAAGCCCCCATCCTCCAACTACCCCAAATTCACCCCCACCCAATAAAGTCTATGCCTCCTGCCCTTTCATTTTATATAGAAATTAATGCCAAAGAAGTTTAGGCGCGATTCTCCCATTGTAGATCTTGCAAAACTTTTTAATAGTTTTAGTTTTGAAAATGAAGTAGTATTATAGTTATTACTATGTACAAAGCTTGTTCCAGGTAGTTGAGGTCGAGGCTGAGCGGGGGCCCCCTGGATGCCCGGGGCCCCCGCACCGCGGTCCTTGCGGGCCCTTTAGGCACGCCACTGTTTCTATATGTGAGTGTTAGGGTGGAACGAAATTTTTGAGTTTTAAATTTCAAAACATCAGTAAAAGCCTTTTGGGGTCACATAAGTAAACCTTAAAATTTGGAGAGTATAGGTTAATGCCTTCCAGTGCCCCAATGGCATTAAAAATTAGAAAATTTTCAATTAAACCCCAAAACCAGGGTCCGAATACTTGGGACACGTAGCGCCATTATCTGGATCAGCTGCGAATATTAAACTGAGGGTTGTCAGTTTTTTGGAAAGGCAACAAAGATTGTAGCTCTTGGATGTGACGGAACAGCAGTAAATACGGGACAGAAAGGTGGAGTTTTGAGGTTGTTCTAGGAATGTGGTGACAACCCAATGCAATGGTTTATTTGTCAACTACACGGGAATGAACTATCACTGTGCCATCTCTTCCAGTATTTGGATGGAGAGAGACAACCGGACCACGAGCACATTCAGGACCTATTGGTAAGAAATTGTCTGAATGTGAGAAGCTTGAAGTAATTAACTTTATTCCAATCGAATCCGATTTACTCGAAATTGATGAGCTAGGCACAGACCAAAAGTATTTGTTAGAAATATGCCGTGCTTTATTACAGGGTGTGCAGTAATAGCTTAGCTCGAAGAGATCCGGGCAAATAATCTCATTCTCGATGGTTGACAACAGCGAGTAGGTTGCTTCGCTTATGTATTATTATTGGAACAGTCTCCATCAGAAAACCTTAAAATATTCGTAGAGTATATTGTAAAAGCTTATACTCTAGTTTTGGTTTAAAATCAAGTGCAATTCGTCTTGCAAGAACGGCTCTAAAAATCTTTTCGGTCTCGTCATTTAAGTTTAAACCTTAAAAACATTATAGATCCTGTAATCCAGAGAAATGGGTACTTTGCTCATCATTCTTTTAGCGATGTTATGTGACGACAGAAAACATGTTAGAGAGCTTGCCTTGACAAAGATTTTAAAAGCTAGGGAAAATCCACCTAGGACAATTAGACAATTCAAAATACCAAAATTAAAGTTTGAAGCCAAAGACTCATAGATTTAATATCCTGGCAAAACTTTAACAGAGCCAACATCAACTTTTGAATACTCAACGGATGAATTGTATGGTAAATTCCGGATGTGTGAAAGAAGATGGAACCGTTATGGAGTTTCAAAAGTTTCCCTGTCATACGCAGGCTGTTGAGAGCTGCGTTAAGCTAGTAACGGATGCGTCTTCATCAGTTTGTGGTCAGGTTTTCCAGAGATGGATTCATTCGCGCCAGGTTGGAATCACGGAAAATTATTCAAAAATTTGATACCAAAGCACAATATGCAACTAAAAAAGTTAAATTTTCCGAAGGGTGGGGTAGGGGTCGAGTGGAGCTCGATATGCTACTACCTCCTTGCGGTGAGCTCTGGATATTGTGTCTTTTAAATAGCACTTTAGCTATTTTAAAGTCACAATATGCGAAGTGTTGCATAGCATTGCACTCAAAAAAAATCGAATAATATTTTCACAAATTTCAGACAGTGTGGGGCAGTGGAAGTTTTTATGCGATTTCGTCCATTTTTTGCTGCATAGTAGAGAAATCCGAATGGCAACTTTTCCGCACTATTACAGTACGATATTAAAAAAAATTTTTTTTGTCATTTTACGTTCCACCCTAGTGAGTGTTGGTTCGACTTTTTTAGCATACATCTTTCTTCATTTTTCTTAAAATGGTTTGCAACTGGTGACATTTTGGCAACAATGCACGTGTCGCCATTAGTATGGAGCCTCTTTAGTGGAGCCACTTGGCCACCAGCCACAGTAGGGGCTTCTGCTTTCGCTAATGACTTTCAATTTTCAAACGTCAAGTGCTGCTGTCCGGCTACCCACTGTTTGTTTTTCGAGTCTGTCCTTCTTTGATGTGACAATGTAAGTGTTATGCTGCTTTCTGGAGCCAGATGGCCTAATTTGGTAGAAAGAACAAGGGTATCTATAGACGAATGCGGCCTAGCCGTGGCGTATACAGGGTGGTCCAACAAGCGCGCGGTCCTCTCTAGCGGCCATACCGTTTAAATTAGACGAAAATGTTTAAAATAAAAAACATTTCCTTTCAAATGCCCTACATTTAGAAAATAGTTGCAAAGATGGAGGTCTTCCGGATATACCGGAAGTAGGCATCAACTTCCTTATTTTAAATGGAACACCCTATATATTATTACGTTTTTTGAATACAGCATCGATTTTTAGGTCCAGTTTTTTAACCATTGTTTATATCTGTGAAGCCTATTTTCGGAGTTATTCAGCAATTTTTACAAAATTTGACGTTTGTAGTACCTACTTTACAAGAAAAGCTAATATCTCGGAAACTAAAATGCGATAGAAAGATGCGGTTTGCGGTTTTAAGACAAGCAAGAAACGTACTAGTGTTTCAGTAAGATCATTCTTTCAAAAGAACATCAAATCAATAGACCAGCAATTTTCAAGTTTGAAGAGTTAAAAACGTTAAAAACTTTTTTTTTCAAATAGGATCGGTATCTAGGCACATGTGGTTCTATCTTTGATGGTTTTCAAGATATTTACGGTTTTTGTAATTTATTGCGTAGGAATTGGAAAAATCGTAGGTGGCGTGGCTCGCAGACAAAAACAATTGACAGGGAGCCTTTCATCCAAAGTGTTTCAGTCTCTAATACTAAAATGTGCTTTCGCTCCATCTAACTGTAACCACATTATTCTTAAAAACTCCAGTGGTAAATTTTCCAACAGGTTTTCCAAATTTTCATTTAGAAAATTTTGGAAAACATTAGTTTAATATGCGATTTCCAATAATACCACCCCAAAATGCTTAGACTCCATGCTGGTTGTCAACAAACCTCTCAAAATTTGGATTTACGTCGCTATAAAAATGTAAATTATGCCAGTTTACATGGTCGTTAATGATAACGCTGTAGCTACATTTTCATAAGAAAAAAAATGAAAAGAATTTCATAAGAAATGGTAACTTCATTCATAAACGACACACTGTTTTGAAAAACGAGTGCATCTTCTTGGACTCGAGCACGACCCCAGTTACAGAAATTCATTCAGTTTTGGTCTCGTCTTTCAATTGGTTGATTTAGCTGCACGTGATAAGGATGCTATATGTACTCCGTTAAATAGCGACTAAATTTCTCCTGTATCACTGCTATGCGGATCTTCAACTACAATTGCCAGAATGTCAAACTCACTATCCTCATGTATTACTACTACATGTTTCCTTCTCTCATATTTTGCGCCCACGTAAATCCAAATTTTGAGAGGTTTTGTTGACAACCAGCATGGAGTCAAAGCATTTGGGGTGGTATTTTTGGGAACCGCATGATGAACTAATGTTTTTCCAAAATTTTCTAAATGAAAATTTGGAAAACCCTCTTGGAATATTGACCACTGGAGTTTTTAAGGATAATGTGGTTACAGTTAGATGGAGCGAAAGCACATTTTAGTATTAGAGGCTGAAACACTTTGGAGTGAAAGGTTTCCTGCCAATTGTTTCGTCTGCGAGCTACGCCACAAAACCATCAAAGATAGAACCCACATGTGCCTAGATAAAAAGTAAAAGGAATTTAATTTCGCATCCACCGATGTGAAACTTAACATACCATCCTATCTGAAAAAAAAGTTTTTAACGTTTTTAGCTTTTCAAATTTGAAAATTGCTAGTTTACTGATTTAATGTTTCTTTGAAACAATGATCCTACTGAAACACAAGTACGTTTCTTGCTTGTTTCAAAATCAAATACCGCATCTTCCTATCGCATTTAGTTTCCGAGATATTAACTTTTATTGTTAAGCGTCAAATTTTGTAAAAATTGTAGAATAACTCCGAAAATAGGCTTCGTAGGCATAAACAATGGTTAACAAACTGGACCTAAAAATCGATACCGGTATATCCGGAAGTTCGCCATCTTTTAAATTATTTTATAAATGTAGAGCATTTGGGAAGAGAGGTTTTTTTGTTTTTAAACATTTTCGTCTAATTTAAACGGTATGGCCGCTATGAGGTAGCGCGCGCTTATTGGACCACCCTGTATAGTAATTAATTTCGGGATGAGGGGGGGGGATTAATAATCAGACCATGCGATTCCTTAAAAAAAGGTATCGCTTTGCGCTTTAATTTTTTAAGCTAGGAAACAACTGAAAATCACGTGGTCCAAGGTCGGGGAGAGTAGAGTCGGGGAGTGTTTTCCATTCCTAATTTTCACTTGTTCGTAGAATTTTTTTTAATTCTATGTCATCGGCATCGACCGTTCTGGTCATTAGCCTCGTGTTTGCTTTGTTATTGTTTCCCGGCGCCATTGTTAATTAGAAGCCAAGAGCGAAGGCTCAGGTGGGGATTCATTCAGTTTTTTCATGGATATTTATTTTTGGTTGAAAAAACCAGAAATAAATGTTCGCCTCTAACGAGAAGGTCACGAGCCTTCGACCCTAACCACTGGGCCAACCCACCTCCTTGTTATAGAATTGTTTTAATTTTGTCTTTAAGGGTCTAAGAAGTACATTAGAATAGTACTTCCATAGTTACTGTATGTCCTCTAGGTATAAGGTCTCTTAAGTGGAGGTTATAGGTAAACTGCTGGCGGACAACATATTTGCTGGGTAAGGGGGAGAGGTAGAAAGTCGAGCTACAGTGGGCGTGGCCTATTTACTACAATTTCTAGTACAACTCATAAAAAAATATTTGCAGGCGCCGCTCTCTTTTGCTTAAATGCCGAGGGGTCTGTGAAGGTGATGCCGAACCGAGCTCCCGCTGACCCTAGACCCCCTTGCCGTCGTGCAAAACGTATTCAGACCTTTTTTGATCGTCTGTCGCTGAAAAACAGACAGTGTATAATTTATACCTGGCCATCACACTTGATCCCTTTTCTGCGTATTTCAGGCATATACATAATAATAAATACAATATGAGTATAAAGAGTTGTTTATAAGTTTATAAAAGAGGACGCATTTTAACAACTTTGTGGAACCTATAACACCTCCAACACAGATATACCTATGCACCTATGCCAATACGATTATGTACTACTGAAGAAAAAGAAAAATTTGCTTTCTCTGATGTTGAGGGATTAATAAAAAAATGCGAGTATCAATTGCGGACTATAATAGATGCCTATCTGACCTCAAATGCTGCCACACCAAGAGAGTGTCCTTATTTTACCATATATATGACACCTGATGAAGAAGGTGTTCAGAGAAGAAAAATAAATTTTTTTGATGAAGAACGGTGCGTTAAAGAGAAAGCACAATTGGTTTTACCAAGTTCGGTGACAGTTCCATGTCACAAAAGTTTACTATTGTCACTTTGGCGTCTGAACACAAAAAATTGTGAAAGTGGAGAACTTAGCAAAGGGAACATGACTTCTGGATTGAATAAATGTTAATTTAAATACAAGGTTTTTATCAGTTTATGTTACAAAGTAAAAAATGTAATTTCTATTCGCGACGCAAAAACATGTGAGCCCAAGACTCTAGACTTCTCGGTCTGGGGTCTGCCAGCAATTAAAATTCTAATTACTTACAAATCTGGTTGAAAAATTGTAATATTTCGCAGTAATCCTGAAAATGATAACTGCTCAAAACGAATTACCGCGATTTGTTTAAATTCTAGTAGTTCCTAACTTTTGGCCTGCAGTGTATATCAATAAGTCACCCAAAACCACCGACTACAAATTAAGTTGATGCCCAAAACAATATCTATCTTATTTCAGAAATGAATGAACTTCAGCTCATTCATAAATTGTAGTTTTCAGACTTTTGTATTGGTGGCGCCTTTATCAGTGTCCCAATAGGCGTGTGATCATTCAATGCAAGGCTCTAGCTGTAACCATTTTTGACCCTGTATATTAATAATTTTTGGAACAAAAACCTGATTTGCGTTTTCTTAAAACCTCAATCTAGGTAAATTTCGATCTTGATTTTAGAATAAGTTTATACAGGGAGATTAACGAGACCGTGAATTCAGTCAAAAAAAAAAACGTCAATTTTGGCAATTTTTTAATAATTGTCTATTAGGAAATTTCCAGAAAAATACGTCGACATTTCTCTAAAACCGTCCTTTTTCTTCATGCTCATATTTTTTTCAGTTCAGAAAGCTCAAAAATTAATAGTCCAAAAATGGTTACACCTGAACCATTGCAAATCGCTCTCATGTACGTTCTATAACCTCCTTGTAACGGTTCACCCGTTTTCAAAGTTATTTTTATATTATTTACTTGGGCTACCATATACAAATAGTTTACAACTTCCATTTTAGCAACTACTTCCTCATTATACTAGTTACATTTTCATAACTGTTTTTACTTCTACTTCTTCCTTTTCCCATCTCTATTCTTTTTAGCTGCAAATATTATTATATTAGGTCTGTTTTTACAGAGAATCACAAACCAGTCAGAGCCCATCAGTATTCCCCATTGCAGTTGTCAAACTATTTCTGACTAGTACTGGCCAATCAAATTGACGTTGACTAGTTTGTGATTGCTGTAAAAACAGACCTATTATACAATCTGCGCAAGTGCGCACAATTTTGGGAAAAAACCTAATGAGTGGGGGGGGGGGGGGGTATGCTCTCTCTCTACTGACGTTAGCTTCTGGATGAAATGTAATGGTTAATGCTTCCGCTTTCTGAACTCAAACAGTAAAGACATATAGAGTAGCTATGTCTCTCTAAGACAATTTTTGTGTCTGTGCAATTATGTGATAATCGAGGAAAACCGCCTTTTTTTTTGGGGGTGCCACCATCAAGACCACCTTTTCTTTGGAGGGGCTCTGCACCTTTTTTTCGGGGGTGCCACCATCATGAACACTTCTTTGGGGTGACACCATCAGAACTCCTTTTGAAGGAAGCCAGCCTTTTTTGGGGTGCGGATGTAACACCTTTCTTTGGAGCACCACCTTCTCTTCGGAAGGGCACCACGAGAACTACTCCCTAGACTTCCCTCCGAAGCTAAGTTCTTGTTTAAAAAAAAAATCAGATAGAATACAAATGTACTGCATTTATATATATGAAATAAATCTTTATTAAACCAATGTTGTCCTGTTTTCATTTCTTGGCGGCTAGCTAGACTCACGCACACACGCACGTACCCACAGCTCTTGTTTCATGTAATCTGATTGAGCTGCTGGTTGCTATGAGCAATATGTTGGTTGGTGGCTCATGACAATCAGCTCTTTTATTGTTATATCCTCTTAATATGAAATTTACCAACCTATATCAGTTCTCCAATTAAAAATCGCTGACAGGCTGGTGTTCGTTTTTTCCGGTGTTGCATGGAGCGACCTGCCAAAAAGTTTACACATATTCCGCGTAACTCCGCGCCGGCTACAAAAACTCCCGGAAGTGGAGTTTTGGCTCGCTCCGCGGCCCTTTTAATATTTTTCGTCCGGCCTGGCGCCGAAATGCGGCCAATTAAAACAAAAACCGTTTTTATTGGACGACAAAGACTGATTACGGTCGCTCATTTGGATGAAATCACCGCTTTTTTGTTTCTGCTGTGGAAATCGGATTCATAGTATTTTTAGTTTGTTTGTTATTTTGTAAATACGAAGGAAGCTTATGGCCAAAAAACTTAATTTAGATGAGAAAATCGTGGGGGGGG
>CATOUR010000258.1:0-176674 GCA_951848785.1 Callosobruchus maculatus
AAACAAACTAGTACCAATCTAGACCTGCTCGAACAAATTCCATTTGTTTTTCAAACAAATTACCTTTATCGTAGAGTTACGGTGAAACAGACATGCAACTGTCAGTGGTAAATATTTATCTAACCAATATTGATTAGTGTTGCATGTCTGAAGAAGCCCATTTTATGCTCGACCGTCTCGATAAGCAATAAGTGGGCACTTAAAGACGTTTGTACATCGCTCCGTAGTGCTACTGACACTTGAAAATCCTACCGGAAGCCTTAAAATGAATTATCCAATATTACTGGCCGATAGTATTGCGTAGGTGTTTGGATTAGTACCGTAACATAGTAAGACCTACCTGCCTCATAGAGTCCTTCACCATTCGCGAATATTTAACATAAGAAATGTATTATGAAGTTATTTTTGTATATGTTACGGTTAAAGTGTTTACTTTGATAGTTTATATACTAGCTGGATAGTATACAAACTATCCAAATGTCTCGTTATTTTGATGGAAACTGATATCTCAACTAAAATAGCTATGAATATTGGTTGGTTTATATACTAGCCGGCTAGTTTATAAACTATACAAGATATGCCGCTAAAGTATATACCACAAAGATATCACATGTATTAACCAGTGTTTCTTGGTCAGTTTACAAACTATCCACATCATTTGGATAAGGTATGCACCTAATATATCTAGTAATACATAATAACCAACTCGTTGGTTAGTATGTTAAATTAACCAACTTTAGTTGGTTAGTATGTAAACTAACTAATTTTCTTTTTGGTCAGTTTAACAGAAAAGTGAGGTTATGTTTATGGCAAGTGCAAGTGTTACGTGTTGGTATTGTTTACTGTCGTGCCTTGAAAAAATTTGTTTAAGAACAGGTATCTTGTTACCACCAAAAATGGATCAGCAACAGCAATACGAGAAAAAATCCCAAAATTCAAAATAAATGACAGTGATTATAATGTATTTCTACAACATACAAAGAGAATACGCGAGTCAGGGCCTAACGGTTCAACCCAAGGTTATGTGCGCTGTCAATGCAAAAAGACTTGCACAGATAGAAAGTGCAAATGCCTTGCTTCTGGATATACGTGTAACAGCAAAGGCCACAACAGTGCAACATGCTCTAATAAATAATAATTTTTTTTTGCGGTTTTAGGGTCTAGAGATTTATTTTATATGAATATTTTGTTACAGAAATAGTATTTCCATATGTCTTACTTATTTTTAGGTAGTTATAGCAATTGTATGTTGTATCCATGAATAAACTTTACTTTTGACTGAAAATTGTTTTTCTAAACTAAAGTAACCAAAGAGAATTGGTTAGTTTACATACTAACCAACGAGTTGGATATTATGTAGTACTAGAGATATTAGGTGCATACTTTATCCAAATGATGTGGATAGTTTGTAAACTGACCAGAAACACTGGTTAATATGTGTGATATCTTTGTGGTATATACTTTAGCGGCATATTTTGTATAGTTTATAACTAGCTGGATAGTATACAAACCAACCAATATTTATAGCTATTTTAGTAGAAATATGATTTTCCATCAAAATAACGAGACATTTGGATAGTCTGTATACTATCCAGCTAGTATATAAACTCTCAAAGTAAACACTTTAACCGTAACATATACAAAAATTTACGAATAACCCCATTTTCACAATTTTGAAATTGCAATTTTTGAAACAAACACAGTACAAAATTTTAACTACAAATCTCTATTTAAAATATACATCTTAAAACTGGAGAGTGTATAGTTGAAAAGTGGATTCAAGTTGGTGATACGATTTTATAGTTTTCACATTGCATGAAGCTATAGTCCGAGATACCGCTGCAACCAAAAATTCTCGTGAATAGTTTCTTGCATCTCTCTCCGTAAGAACTAGAACGACATAGTTTTTGTTCTGCAATCTTCGACTAGATGAAACGAAGCGATCAGAAATCCCTAAATCGGCTAAAAACTAAATTTGAGCTGTTTTTATATTTTTATTTTTTTATTATTACTGCGCCGCCACTGACACGATTTCCCAAAACTATACGAGTTTTCCATCCTTGCAACGGTAAAAATACTGTCATTAAAATTAATTCAATAGTTTCCAGGTTAAAAATACAGAAAAATCTAAGGCAATACTCGTATGTATACATCAGAAAATGTCTCTTTGTTTTTGTAATAGGCAAGGCAATGTGGCCTAAGAGGTAGATTACTATCTGGTCTGACAGCCAGGCAGCATTGAAAGCATTGATTGGTTTTAGGTTTACATCAAAACCCGTTTTGCAATGTAGAACGGTCTTAGAAGACATGTCAGCAAGACATCAGGTGTCACAGCCTATACTAGGTTCAAGGGTCCTTGAACCTGACTACATAAGATGGGCAGGATTCAAGGACATCCTAACCTTTACGATGACGGCTGAACTTGGGAACTAGGGTAACGAGAGATTCATAAAGACCCGCTTGTAGGCCTATGTACTGGTAATTGTGGTCAATTTTTGTTGTAGATCCATGTTATTAAAAGCTAAAGATTTCAATTATCGTGCCCTTATTGTATTTTATTATGAGAACAATTGCCTGAATTTCTTGCTTGATTTCATTGCTTGTTTGTTTTTATGAAGTTTCGGTTTATTTAAATTTAAACCATCTTCAGCTAAGCTAATAATGATAATCATTAAAAGCGAACAAAGAGAGAAATAAAAAAATGACGAATAAAAGTTAAATAACCTCAGTTGCAATCATTTAGGGCACTTCATGAGAAACCTGTTTCTTCTGGTGCGTGAAATAGAATATCCTGCGTCCCTAACTAGGATGGTACGGAAGAAAATGAAGCATCAGGAAAGGTGCATACCATATATGAAGAGGGTGTAAAAAGCTAGCTGTCTAGATAGGGGTGAATTAAAGCAGGTTACAGAAAACCGCATTAAAAATTAAAAAACACTTCACCCCGACTGTCTAACAGTGAATAGGGTTGCGCTTTCACCAGAGATGTGCGAGGATGTGTTAAGAGGAATGTGTTTTTAACGAACCAATAGAATCGCTTGAATTACCTCGCCTCGCTCAGCACAGCTCTGGTGGAAACGGCCTAGCGGAGCGAAGTTTCTGTGTGTACAAAACAAGGTATTTTGGTGAGGAATGTGTGCTATTAATGTGTTTCGAGAGATGTGCGCTAGAAATGCGTTGCGAGGGATGTGGGCGAGGGACGTGTACTGTTGTTGTAGGCGAGCAAAAGGAAAACTCTGAAAAGAGCCCGCTACACATCCTCGTAACGTTCATCTGCGCATCATTTCACAGCTCCGCTACACATCCTCGCTGCGCGCATTTTCCTAGCACATCTCTGGTGGAAACGCAGCGTTAGATACCAAAATACCTGTACCATATTGGGCGGTAGTAATTTCGAAAGAGTAGGTTGAGATGGCCGCTGTCTAGAAATGCCGACATGATTAAAGTATCTTGAAACTGCATTGGAACAAATTGGTCGTACGTGGAACTATTTCGGTGCAGTATAACTGAAATGTAATTGTGATAAGACGCGGTACCGGTACTAGAGGATGTGACGTTTGTTGACTCTCTAGTGCAAGTTGCAAGGTCAAACTGAGTGAAGAGTAACATTAAACATTTAAAAAACTTATACGTACCATACATTTTACTTAGTATCAACGAGGTCTTACTTATTACTTGGGACCCTCTAGTATCCGTTTAATTTTCACATTCCCTCTTATTTTCGTCTGATACAGTGTTTCCGCCAAAACACGTGATACGTATCCTCGGCACTTGGTCAAAGTCAAGCTTTACACTTGAGCGACGTCATTTTCCATAGTATTGCAATTCATCAATACCAAAATGTGATTTTCTTCTCTTTTACTTCCCACACCGATAGGTGAGGGGAGTATTGTGATCGCGAAAATTTTCGATTTTGAGATAATACACTTTTTGGGCGTTTTACATAAAGAAAATCCACGTCACTCATTTCCGTCGGTCGGTCTGTCTGTCGGTCTGTTGGCGTTTTTCTAGCTCCTAATCTCAGTAACCGCTGCATAGATTTTGATGAAATTTGGGCAGCGATATGGTGTGGGATCGTAGTAGGTAATGTCGCTACAATTTTGGAAATCGTTGCATGGGCGGCGAAGTAATTAGCAAAAAACGAAAAATTTTAAATATTGTATAAACTTCGTTTTTAGGCGTTTTAAGGGTTCCTGATCATTTTCTACTTTTTTTTGGGTGAGGGTGAAATTGGGGTGGTTGGGAGGTGGGGGGTTGTAAACGTGAAAAATTTGTTGTATTTATAATAGGCTGTCCATTGACCTGAGAGAAAAAGACCTAGCGGTATAATACACTTTTTTAGGTCCATCCGAACATTGCCTTGTCTATTGCAAGAACTATTTTTCGATGTATACATACATACATACGAGTATTGCTTTAGACCGTTCTGTATTTTATAATGTGGAAACTACTGCATTGATGTTGATGAAATTTCGGCACAGTATTACTACTTTGACGAGGATAGAAAACGCGTATGATTTTTAGAAATCGTCTCAGTGGCGGCGCAGCAATATTAAAAAACTAAAAATATGAAAACAGCACAAACCTCGTTTTTAGGCGTTTTAGGCGTTCCTGATCATTTTCTACTTTTCTTGGGTGGGGGTGAAATTGTGGTGATTGAGGGGTAGGAGGGTTGCACAACTTAATTTTTTGTATTCATAATAGGCTGTCCATTGATCCGTGAAGGAAAGACCTAGCGGTATAATACACTTTTTTAGGTCCATCCGAATATTGCCTTGCCGATTACAGAAACTAAGGGACTTTTCTAATGTATACAAAATACATACGAGTATTACTTTAGATCGTTCTGTATTGTGTAATGTGGCAACTTTTGAATTGACTTTAATGACATTTTGACACAGACTTATTACCGTGACGAGGATGGAAGACGCGTATTGTTTTTGGAATTCGTTTCAGTGGCCGCGCGGCAATAATAAAAAAAAGTAAAAATATAAAAACACCTCAATCTTCGTTTTTAGACGTTTTAGGGATTACTGATCATTTTCGATTTTTTTTTGGGTGGGGGTGAAATTGAGGTGGTTCGGGGGTGGGGGGCTTGTAAAACTTAAAAATTTGTTGTAATCATGATAGATTATCCATATAGACCTGCCAAAGAAGTACACAGTAGAGTAACACACTTTTTTGCGGTCGGGCGAGCGATGATTTGATTGCAAGGGGATCTAGACTATAGTTTCATGCTATGGGGATATATAATATAAAACTGGTATCATCGGAATGTGTGGGAAGTACTGAGTCAATCAACTTGACTACATTTTTTGCTGGTGCCAAGTTTTACTTTTGGTGGACTCAATTTTCATAGAAACCTTGATAGTTTCAATGGGAACAACCATTATCTAGCCTATCTATAAACCCCGGAGTATTCCAGTGACCGTGTGAAAGTCGAACCACCAAAAACTCACCCCGAAACCGGAAAGGGAAACGGTTTTCGCAATTTTGTTGGCCAGCGCGGCGCGACGCGGCCCGTGGACAAAAAAAGTCGATTATCGATTTAGCAATCTTATCAGCCGGCAATTTATTTCTCTGGCGGTGACTGTTGAATGGATTGACAAACACCCTCGTTTAAATCATCCAGATTGGCGGCTGTAGGGGATGTCAGGGTGACACGGTCTGTGGCCAGTGATGTTAACACTCCAAACGTACTTTTCCCTATGCCAACTTGAAAAGTTCCCTACATTTCCCTACGTAACTATTTCTGTGTTTTTTATAAATGTTTTGTCGTTTTGTGTATGACTTACCAACAACCACAGACACACAGAGCGATGACAAGTGAAGAGTTGTACACTATTTGCTAATAAAATCCGCTAGAAAAATGGCCGTCCCGTGTCTAAGCACGTTCTAGGCCATGGTCTTTCTTTCCATTTGTAAATATAGGAGAATACCACCGGACCACCGCCGACCGCCTAGACGGCCATTTTTTTGGCGGACTTATTCTCAAATACATTTTTACGACTGTTGTACAAAAAATGGTGTTGAGGCCTATTGCATTTTTTGCACAACTAGGTTTCTGAATACCATATTATTTTTGGTCTGCTAATAATAACAAAGATAATTTATTAAAATATATGTATTACAAAAAACAAGGTAATATTTTTACTCACATTCTCTCAAGCACAGAATCTCATGAGCCGCGAGCACACAGAACTAAAAACTACTTTGACATTTGCCCCTTCACTAATTTCAAGTTCTGCGCATTGAATCCATAAGGACGGGTCCGCGTTAGTTGAGACGGTGCTGTACGTTGTACTCTGAAGATAAACATTTCCCTACAAAATAGAATTTCTCAAATTTCTGTCCCTTTTTCCCTATCATCTGTTTTTAAGACGATTTTTCCCTACGAATAGGGAATTTCCCTACGAGTTAACATCACTGTCTGTGGCGAAGGCCGCAATGCTCGTCAGCCGACAACCTGTCTGTCCCCCTCTTCTAATATACTCCGGTCAATTTGGTTTGGAAAACCCACAGGCCGTTTCAACTTCAAAAGGTCTGCTTCGGACTTCCATTGTCTATATAATTTTGGATTACAACGTTTCGATTGATGTGGTATCTTCAATCGTCTTCAGATAAACAGTTTACACCAAGAAACATGCCAATTACCGCCCGATCACTTGTCTCCCCATCTTATACAAGATCATCACAGCAACAATAGGCGAAAGGATTGAACAACACCTCACGCAAAACAACATCCGGACTGAAGAACAAAAAGGTTCTAGAAAACAAAGCCAAGGTTGCAAGGAACAACTTATAATTGATAGTGTGATCATGGAGCAAACCAGAAAAGAACACCGGAATCTTCATACTTGTTTTATCGATTATAAAAAGGCTTTCGACTCTGTGCTCCATAGCTGGCTAAAGAAAACTCTTGAAATATATAAAATCAACCCAGGGCTTCGTCAGGTTCTTACAAGAACCATGGAGACATGGCGAACAAACATATACCTTCAAACTGAGGACGGCCATATCCAAACGGATGAGCTGCACTTACGTCGTGGTATCTTCCAGGGTGACTCTCTCAGTTCACTATGGTTCTGCCTCTGTCTAAATCCGCTCTCTAACACGCTTAATGACACAAACTGTGGTTTTACCATCAGACACCAGAAGGTAAATCTACACAAAAATCAATCATCTCCTCTACATGGATGATATAAAACTATATGCGGCCACAGAAGTGCAACTGAGAGAATTGCTCAGAATAACGGAAATTTGTACGTCAGACATGAGGATGGAGTTCGGAATGAGCAAATTCAAGGTGCTCCACATCAATAAAGGTCAATGGAAAAACCATCCCCAACAAGAAGTTGTGACTGGCCAAACGCAAACATAGACAAGGATGAAACGTACAAGTACCTGGGTTTCAATCAGAACGTTAAAATAGAACACACAAGCGAAGGCACAACTAACACGAGAATGTAAAGACCGCCTCACTAGACTATTAAAAACAAAACTCAATTCTAGAAATATTACAAAAGCCATTAACACGTTTGCGATACCTGTACTTACATGCTCCTTTGGTAACATCAAGGGGTCACACACTGAGAAAGAAAACATTCATATAATTATAAGAACTGAAATCACGAAACACAGAATGTCGCATCTGAATGCGTGCAAGGAAAGGCTCACCATAGACAGAAAGCAAGGGGGCAGAGGTATTATCGACATACATTTACTTCACACAAAACAAATAAAAACACTCAGATATTTTTTCCACAGCAAACAAACTTATATAAGGCAATAGTAAAAGCAGACAAAAACTACACACCGCTCGCCCTTTCTTTTCCAGACCATGCTGCAGACGCTCACAATCACATACAATCACAACAAGAAAAAATAAATACTTGGTCCCAGAAGGCACTCCATGGCAAACATAGATACCACATTAAGTAAACAGTTTACTTGAAGACGATTGAAGATACTACATCAATCGAAACGTTGTAATCCAAAATTATATAGGCAATGGAAGTCCGAAGCAGACCTTTCGAAACATCTACCTTGTCTGCAAATTTCAAACAATCAACTTTTCACCAAAAAATTCTTCTGAAATCGAAACAGCGCTGACGTGGACTAGGCCAGCCATTTTTCTTAAGCCATCATACACTGAAAGGGACGTGGGTATTTCAGGCACTATTGCCGCGATTTTCCGATGTCATATTGTAAAATCCCAGTAAAGTTTAGCAAAAATACTATGGTAAAGCACTGAACTCCAATCAAGTTGACTCGTATGGAACTGCATTCACCTTCTCAACGAACCCGAAACAGGGCGCACAAGGTAACCTTGATTTGGGTTCCGGGTTACAGCGGAGTGGAAGGCAATGTATTGGCCGACGCGCTCGCAAGAGGAGGAACTGAATCTGTGTTCATAGGACCAGAACCATATGCGGGCATTGGAAAAAGCACCGCTAAAAAAACCATCTCGGACTGGGCAGTGAGGAAAGCACTCCTGCACTAGCAAAATACACCAGGGCTACTGCACTCGAAGGCGTTCATAAGATACCCCTCCAGTCAGGCCCTCCTAGGATCATGGAATGGAACAGGAACGATCTCCGCATTCTAGTTGGTCTGCTGACGGGACATGGTCGTCTGAGGAACCACATGTGGAAGTTGGGTCTTGAAGAAACATCAGACTGTCGCTTCTGCTACGTGGAGGACGAAACAGCGAAGCATATTCTGTGCTCCTGTCCAGTACTGGAGAGAGCTAGGTTCCAGACATTTGGATTTGCCCAACTGGAACCCTATGACTTCAAGGAAGTTTCACCCTTCACGATAATCTCCTTCGATAACAACTGCGGACTGTACGGTGAACTCTACACAGGTGTGAGCCACAATTCGACACAACAGGGTACTTGCAGAAAAAATATTATGTCGTTTACGCGTTCCTTAGAGCCTAGTAAACATGACAAAATCACTTGTTTGGTTTTTTGGAATTGGCTGTGAGAGATATTCCAAAAATTATTTCAAATGCCAGAAAATGCCGCGCAAACAACCTCTGACGTCAGTGACATCCTATAGCGATGGGATGCAAAGTATTGATATTCGATATCGATAGCCAGTGTTAATCTAACATTTTGACATTATCATTATAACCACAAAACACAGTCACACACAAAAGTACAAAAGTCAAAAGAATAAAAGTTAGGCTATATTACTAATTCACTTTGTAGGGATGGGCTTGAATTAGATTCTAGCTTTGGATTCATTCATAATGGGATGCGTCGAAATAAAATGATGGCTTCGATTAGTTGCGAATCTCGGTCACAAACAGGATGAACTGTGATACCTATCAGATATAAAAATTTATTGCAACGAAAATGCTAGTGGGTTAATTGCCTGCTTCAAATATGTTTAAGTATCAATAAATCGAGTCGCATTGTTAAATAATTCAGATCATCTCTAGTTTGCAGTTGAATCTCACTGACCTGCGCTGTAGCAGTATCGATTGTCGATATCGATAAGATACCTGTGACGTTAGCCCTTGTTTTAAGTCACGTGGAAAAATTAGAATATATCCTTATTTTATTTTGCAAATATCTTTTTTTGGCCGTCAGTAAAATCATGTTTTTTGTTTCCTACTGCTTCTTGATATGGTTTTCTTTACGCTATGTATACTCCCGAGACGATTTCACGACCTCTGCAAGTACCCTATTGCGTTTTAATGACTTATGTCGTTTTTGAAGCGAGCGATTCAATTGAGAAAGACATATATACTTATACAGTTTATAACCTAGCTTTTGCGATAGCATCGTGTACACTAGAAAGATGGCCTGGTGCCAGTAACCCAATAAAACCTGTAAACAATACCCACTTGCGACGGATTCTTTATCTGCAAGTACTGAGCCATATTTATGGTAGCGACCTGTGCCAGTGACAGGTTATATTTCGACGGAAACTTCGCCGTTTCCTGTGAACTTTGTCAATATATTGTA
The DNA here is from genome assembly GCA_951848785.1 of Callosobruchus maculatus. Taxonomy (NCBI): domain Eukaryota; kingdom Metazoa; phylum Arthropoda; class Insecta; order Coleoptera; family Chrysomelidae; genus Callosobruchus; species Callosobruchus maculatus. The sequence continues at coordinate 9,978 of CATOUR010000258.1, forward strand.
AAACGGGATACGCGCCGTCATGCCAAAAGGAACTGCACCACAAGATGGATGACTGCCGATGTCAAACCGTTGCTTTCTCGCTTGAATTGGTTGTTTGCCGACGGTAGATATGTCGATGTCGCTAGGGCAAGCATTTAAAGTTTATTCAAAATTTCTAATACCCAGTTGACTGCTTACTGCTTGGGAAAAACGGATAGAGCGGTCAACGTCCAATAGAAAAACGGACGGAAATGCCTAGGCGAGTTGATGAGGTCAGGGCCGCAGTGAGATTTTCATTCTGATGTTCGCTATGTGAGGCTGAAGCTCAAAACAACGATCGGAATTTTAATTAACGCCCTTAAACTATACATGACACGAGTTTTCGTTCTTATAGGAAGCCAGATAACTAGAGATGTGTAGAATGGTTCTGATCTGGTTCATTTAAGGTGACCTAACTGAACCGAATCCTTAATTTAAACTCAACAGGTCAACGGGTCAGTCGGGTCACAAATCCGGCGGCTTGTTCATTCAGAATCACAAAGCAGGATGGTGCGTGCCACGGCGATATATGTCGGTCAGTCGATCTGACGATTGGCGATGTTCAATTTTCGGTTCAGTGTTCTACTGAAGCTAAATGATATCCATAATGCTTAATATTCTGGGATCTGAATTTAAAGGAATATTTAGATAGATATTTTAGGGCGAATAATAAATGAATATTTTTCGTGTATGATGAGTTGTGGCTGTCTATAGTAGAGACAAAAAATTACTTTTACGTGCCAGGAGTGTATTTTAACAAATACGAGAAACTCAAAACTGAATAATTATTTATTAAACGATATCAAATCGAAATTTATAAAGAATAGTATTAATACATATGCATCTTCTAGGTACATATTTATAAAAGAATAAATATCATCTGATATAAAAATAAAACAAATTAATAAATTATATATGAAGTATACTGTACTGGCTCATTTCCGTCTGCACCGAGTACCCAGATTGGGCGGTTCCTTCGTGCTTCGGTCAAGATCGAAGGTGAATGATTGCATGACACGAGTTTTCGTCCTGATAGGAAACCAGATAACGATTTTATATTTTTAGGGTGAACTTGAAGATCTGAGGGTCTGAACATTTCTGATGTTCGTTATCTGAGGCTGAAGCTCAAAATAATGACCGATATTGTAATTAGCGCCCTCAAACTATACATGACTCGAGTTTTCGTCCTGATAGGAAACCAGATAACGATTTTAGATTTTTAGGGTGAACTTGAAGATGAGAGGGTCTGATCATGTTTGATGTTCGCTACCTGAGTCTGAAACTCAAAACAACGACCGGAATTGTAATTAGCGTCCTCAAGCTATACATGACACGAGTTTTCGTCCTAACAGGAAATCAAATATCGATTTTTGATTTTTTGGGTGAATTTGAAAATCTGGGGGCTTGAAGATTTCTGATGTTCGTTACCTGATCCTGAAGCTCAAAATAACGACCGGAATTGTAATTAGCACCCTCAAATTATACATCACACGAGTTTTTATCCTAATAGGAAATCAGATAACGGTTTTAGAGTTTTTGGATGAACTTGAAGATCTGAGGGTCTGAAAAGAATGATGCCCTGTGTCCCAGATTATAATGCCATTCACATGCCATTTTTGTGGTTGACAGATGGAGTCTAGAAAAATCCACGATAAAACAAATTGGAAGAAGTATCCGAAGCCCATTCATAGGGGTCACATTATTATTGCTGCAAATGTAGTGCTAAATAATAGATCATTGATGTTAAGCAGAAACAATGTAGGGGCCAATACCGATCCGTGAGGAATCCCAGCGCTTATGTTATCCAAGGAAGAGCTGAAGTCATCTACCACGATAGAAATTTCGTGACCAGAGAGGTTGTCTGCTAACTAACCGCGAAATTCCGTAGGACTAAAGCTTATTTAGGAGAGATTCATGTCATAGCTGATCAAATGCCTTTGATATATCGAGAGTTTTCTCCACATATTACCTGTCATTCATTAAGTGATAAAACTCAAGATATTTCATAAGCTTTTCATCGATGTATTTCTCCATCACTTTACTGATTATATAAAGTAGAGTTATAGGTTTGTATTTGGTTCAGTTTTGAATTGACTTTTGTAACAAAGATTTTTTATTATCGTTTTTTCAATAACTAGGTAATCAAAAATACTATCGTAATCACAAACCTTTCACCATACAGAATTACTGTTGCCATCAGAACAAATACAAGCGACTTTTAATATTGCAACTGTCACGTCAAAATTCCAAACCGAATCTGATAAAGTACAATGATTTATGCGCCAGCAATGATTGTTTTTGTGGGTGTTGACGCGAGCGATTTATCAAATTTCCAAAGCGTATTATAATGAAACAATACAACACACAACTACGAAACAGTGGTTGGTGACGTATCAAATGAAAATTACTGCGAGAGAACAGATGTCCACAAGGTATAAACATAAATTTATTATTAATGAACTGTTATAAATCAGACTGGGAGCGCTCGTATGGCATATCACCTAACGGTTTGTTAATGTATATCCATTTGATATTTGATATGTTCGAATAGCAAACAGATTTCGTAAAGCGCTGGTTGACCAAATGACATGGTTTGGGTTCCCACGCCGAGAGGCAAACATTTTGAATTTTCGGTGTTTTGGAGGTTTTTTGATACCCCTATGTAACGACAGTGCCAATCATTTTTGTCTGTCTGTCTATGTGCTATCCTCTGTGAGGTAGAGACAAGTACAACTTATTAATGCTGTTTTCACAATAATTGGTTGCTACTCCTGAAGGCGAAAAAGGTATTTTTTTGCCAGTACGGTAATAACAATAAAAAAAGTGAAAAATCAATGCTGCCGAAGTCGACTTTCTTTTAGGACTTCATAAAGGTAAGCCAATGAATGGAATCTTCTAGAATCATCTAGAAGAGCATGGCTTGTCTGAGAGGTTCGCCATCTCTTTTCTAATGCCTAGTGGGTTGAAGTCGGAGATTGAGGGCTTTATAACAGCTTGCCAAGACGGTGTCTTCAACACCTTGGTATACCGTAAAAGAGTTATGGGTGCAGATGTACCCGACATCCGTTGTAGAGCTTGTCGACAGGCGCCAGAGACACTTACGCAACTCCTGTCAGCGAGTAAGAGGTACGCTGGGACGGCTTATATCCAGCAGCACAACGCGACTCTACGAGTGCTCTATTATCACTTAAGGCACTTATACGGTATCGATGAGACACTGGTGATGCCAAACGCTCCAGGGAATATAAAGTCTGATGCGGAGAACGAGAGATGCCGGATTTACTGTAACTACTCGTTCCCCAACCTCGAGCTTGTACAAGCAAACAAGCCCGACATAGTCCTTCTCGATCACCAACAGAAGTCGATGTTCGTTATAGAGTTTTCGGTACCTGCAGAGGTGAACATCCTGTCTAAGGGGGAGGAAAAGCAGACAAAATATCAGGAGTTGTTCGGACAACTTCGCAGGCTCTGGCCAGACTACACTGTAAGTCTGCTGGTTATGGTCATTGGATCCCTATGTGGAATGAGGAATACGCTGCTTTCTGCACTGCGCGCAATGTCGGTGTGCCATGTGATGGTGCACATTTTAGCCGCCAAAATGCAGAAGGCAGTCATCCTTGGATCCCTTCGCCTATTTAGGGCGCATGATTCGCGGACCCAGTGATTGCTTACCTCGAAATGTAGCCACTGGGTAATGAAACAGCGTTTCGATGTGTCGGGGCTCAGGCTGTACGTTTTTGTTGAAAAAAAATCTCAGGCTTTATACAACACCTACAACAGTTAGGGCTGGTCGAAAGGTTACACATAATCTCGCAAAAGTCTATAATCCTGAAGACCTATAATATTGTACAATCACAAGGGTGTGAGGTTATGGTGATGAATTTATCGTTGAATGCGATAATATCAAGGGATCCATTATTTTGAAAAAATGTTCAATAACAAAGATAACAGAAGAAAGTTTAAAATGTGGCTGGCCTCCTTAACGACTTGTTCGATGTATACAACTAGTAGCTACAGGAGCTCTTGAAGACGTAAAAATGTTGATTGAAAATAGTACAGGTACACTACTATAATTTTACGAATCCTATGTTTTAGAAGACATGGACGGAGAAAGGTTTAGAAAAACTTTTCGGCTGTCAAAAAAGATCGAAATTCGACACTGAAGAACCTTTTCTGGTACCTGCCAGTCGGGTGTCTGCTTTATGCCCCACAAGAGAAGTAAGAAACTATGAGATGGTCAAAGTATGATTAAGAGTATTGCTAACAGCTATTATACTGCTGCTGTGGTGCTCACGCTCCTGGTTGGTGTTTTCCATGTTTCTTTTAGTTATTTCATGGTTACTCTCGTTATATTTAAGTTTGTGCTATTGCAAATATTATTTTTGTGGTGTAGGCACGTTTACGTATTTAATACCAAATAAAATCATATAAAAAGTTTCGAACGCCTAGAGTAGTTGTCTGGCTTCCTATGAGGGCAAATATTCGGGTCATGTATAATTTGAGAGCGCTAACTACAAATCTGACAGTTGTTTTCAGTTTCAGCCTCAGGTAACAAACACCAAACATTTTCAAACCCTCAGGTCTCCAAGTTCATTCTAAAAATCTAAAATCGTTATCTGCAGAACTTGTGTCATGTACAGTTTGAGGGCTCTGACTACACATCCGGCCGCTGTTTTGAGTTTCAGCCTCAGGTAACGAACATCAAAAATTTTCATACCCTTAGATCTTCAAATTGACCCTAAGAATCTAGAATCGTTATCTGGCTCCCTATCAGGAAGAAAATTTGTGTCATGTATAGCTTGAGAGCGGTAACTACAAGTCTGACAGTTGTTTTTAGTTTCAGCCTCAGGTAACAAACATCAAACATTTTCAGATCCTCAGATCTTTAGGTTTATCCTAAAAACTAAAATCAACAACTAGCTCCCTAGCAGGACGAAAACTTGTGGCATAAATAATTTGAGGGCTCTAATTACAAATGTGGTCGTTGTTTTGAGTTTCAGCCTCAGATAACGAACATCTGAAATTTTCAGATCCTAAAAACCTAAAATCGTTATCTGGCTTCCTACCAGCATGAAAACTCGTGTCATATATACTTTGGGGGCTCTAACTACAAATCCGGCAGTTCTTTTGAGTTTCAGCCTCATGTAACGAACATCAAAAGTTTGGATCGTCAATCGTGAATACACCTTTATGAATCCATGTGGTTCTTGTATGCCATCGAGAAATCCGCTCGAAGTTTTTAACCCTCCATTAGTCGCGTGGTCTACATTTATGTAGCCCATTTTTTAGTTTTGATACAAATAATTAAAGTATTTACTCCAAATAATAAAACTAAGGAAATTATAATAGAAACGCACATGAACGTAGTTTTTATACCGTTATTTACATATAGTTATTTAGTTACAGATTATTATTTGTGCTTTAGGTACAAGCGATAATTTTCACATTTCTGACATTAGAAACATATAGACGCAAATAAGAAATGAGAAAAGCACAACTCTGATCAGTACTTTTTCAAAAAAAGTGGTACAAATAAATCGATTTTTATTTTTCTACACATGCAACACACAGATCTCTGATGTGATCTATGCACGCGTATTTACCGCAATTTGCCAAAACTTGTTTGCTGATTGGTCTCTGGCTCGAGGACAGTTATGAGCAAAGTCCAACGAGATTTCTCGGTCGATTTTGAGAAGGTCTAGGATACCTTTTCTCGGGTGCCAGAAGAGCCTGTGCTCGCCTTCTTAGTTGAACCGGTAATGTGTCAATTTGCGGTTTAATGAGCTCCCATGCTATGTTTTCCAAAAAGTTACATCTATTTATTTGTTCTTCAGGATGATTAGCCTCATAAACGCAAAGTGCATTTTTTCACTGATATTGATTATGTCATAAAAGATGATGCAAATTTCAAAAATGTTCTTTGCCAAATTTTGTACCTTAATTAATGCTGTGGAAGCAGTCGAAACGTCAATAAACAGCATTATTCCGAGCGACTCTGGTTTGATTTATCGGCTAAACGGGAGAAATGTATCTCAAATATAACTACAGAAGAAGTTTTGGATGTCGCATAATATATTTCTGATTTCTGGGGCAAGCACCACCTAAGCCACCTTGTAGTTATAGTAACACTTACCATGATGAAAATGTGTCTAGACAACTTTTAAAACCTATTTCTTGGGGGAAGAAAGTCACAAACAGGAAACACTGCATCCACGCTGAACTGTAACGCGTTTAGTCGCGTGGTCTACGATTGTAGCCCAGTCGTATTCCGGCACTAATAGTCTTGAGATAAGCTCACTATAATACAGCAGATCAACTGAACATTCAGTTGGAAACATTGTCGATAGGTGCTGAAACGGACTCAAGAGCCACCTGTGGGATAGATTGGTGCATATATAAATGCGCGTGGTCTACCAGTGTATCCCACGCGACTAACGAAGGGCTAACATGCTCGTGAATAGCACCCCATCGCCGTAACATGCAATACGTATTATCACAAATTAGATCCCAATGCTATCCTCCCCCTCCCCTAAGGCATGGCAATTACAAGAGGAACCCGAAAACCATAGTAGGCAAATGAGCGTTAACGTATCCGTACGTTTCGACTAATGTGTGCATTTCTTTGGCTGCAAAGAGAAGAAAAAAGTCTCGGCGGGACAAGAGTATGCACTTTAGAGGAACGTTCGCAAACTGTAATCCCACTTTGCCGCGGAGCGTACGGAATCGCTTACATTTGTTATTCGGGAAACAACCAGAGTGTGTTTGTGTGTTTCATCTACGTTTATATGACCGCTGTTATCCCCGTGATATATGAATACCGAATATCTCAAGATTTTACGGTTATTACCTACTATGTATGGATTCTGGCGGCTGAATGGGACTTTTATTCGTGCTACCTGTAGAATTATAGTTAGGAGATGGGAATAAGACGTTCTGCTGTACGTAGGATCAGGCTTCATTTCGAAGGTTTTTAACACGTTTTTATTAGCTTCACCTGTTTGTTTGTTTGTTTGTGAGCTTGTAACTCTCCTTTAGATTAAGGAAAAGTGGATTACTACCGTTGCTAACACCTTACAGAAGATGCGTCTATCGTAGAATAACGTGTTATCAGAGTTCTCAAATAATTAACAATTATGTGGTTGTTTATTTTAAAATGGAGAAAGCAATTTTCACTTATACGAAGCTCAGAGTTGTTTTGTAACAAAGGACCAAAAAAAACTAAAAATCTAAAATCGTTATCTGATTTCCTATCAGGACGAAAACACGTGACGTGCATAGCTTGAGGGCGCTAATTAAAATTCCGGTCGTTGTTTTGAGTTTCAGCCTCAGGTAACGAACATCAAAAATTTTCAGACCCTCAGATTTTCAAGTTCACCCAAAAAATCTAAAATCGTTGTCTGATTTCCTATCAAGAAGAAAACTCGTGTCATTGTGTAGTTTGGAGGCGCTAATCACAATTCCGGTCGTTGTTTTGAGTTTCAGCCTCAGTCTCGGCCTCAGCTAACGAACATCAAAAATTTTCAGAACATCAGATCTTCAAGTTCACCCAAAAAATCTAAAATCGTTATCTGATTTTCTATCAGGACAAAAACACGTGACGTGCATAGCTTGAGGGCGCTGATTACAATTCCGGTCGTTGTTTTGAGTTTCAGCCTCGGATAACGAATATCAGAAATTTTCAGACCCTCAGATCTTCAAGTTCACCCAAAAAATCTAAAATCGTTATCTGATTTCCTATCAGGACAAAAACACGTGACGTGCATAGCTTGAGGGCGCTGATTACAATTCCAGTCGTTGTTTTGGGTTTCAGCCTCAGATAACGAACATCAGAAATTTTCAGACCCTCAGATCTTCAAGTTCAACCAAAAATCTAAAATCGTTATCTGATTTCCTATCAGGACAAAAACACGTGACGTGCATATCTTGAGGGCGCTGATTACAATTCCGGTCGTTGTTTTGAGTTTCAGCCTCAGATAACGAACATCAGAAATTTTCAGACCCTCAGATCTTCAAGTTCACCCAAAAAATCTAAAATCGTTATCTGATTTCCTATCAGGACAAAAACACGTGATGTGCATAGCTTGAGGGCGCTGATTACAATTCCGGTCGTTGTTTTGAGTTTCAGCCTCAGATAACGAACATCAGAAATTTTCAGACCCTCAGATCTTCAAGTTCAACCAAAAATCTAAAATCGTTATCTGATTTCCTATCAGGACAAAAACACGTGACGTGCATATCTTGAGGGCGCTGATTACAATTCCGGTCGTTGTTTTGAGTTTCAGCCTCAGATAACGAACATCAGAAATTTTCAGACCCTCAGATCTTCAAGTTCAACCAAAAATCTAAAATCGTTATCTGATTTCCTATCAGGACAAAAACACGTGACGTGCATATCTTGAGGGCGCTGATTACAATTCCGGTCGTTGTTTTGAGTTTCAGCCTCAGATAACGAACATCAGAAATTTTCAGACCTTCAGATCTTCAAGTTCACCCAAAAAATCTAAAATCGTTATCTGATTTCCTATCAGGACAAAAACACGTGACGTGCATATCTTGAGGGCGCTGATTACAATTCCGGTCGTTGTTTTGGGTTTCAGCCTCAGGCAACGAACATCAGAAATTTTCTGGCCCCAGATCTTCAAGTTCACCCAAAAAATCTAAAATCGTTATCTGACTTCCTATCAGGACAAAAACAAGTGACGTGCATAGCTTGAGGGCGCTGATTACAATTCCGGTCGTTGTTTTGGGTTTCAGCCTCAGATAACGAACATCAAAAAATTGTTGACTCTCAGATTTTCAAGTTTACGCTAAAAATTTAAAATCGTTATCTGGCTTCCTATCAGAACGAAAATTTGTGTCATGTATAACTTGATGGCGCTCACTGCAAATCGGGTCGTTGTTTTGAGTTTCAGCCTCAGGTCATCATTATAGTCACAATGTCTTAACAGACATGTTGTGAACTCGTAAAATGCATTTACACATTTTACGAGTTTCTCTTGGGATATCTTTAAGATATTTAATGCAGTAGTTTCCCATTTGCTTTCTGCATCCTCATGCCGTTGACCAGATGGTATCTACTGGTTCATCCGCCTTTAGGGGCAATTTCTCACCCCAAGGACAAGAAGGTGTCCTGACTTTTCTCAACTCGTCCACCCGAAGCTGTTGGTTGAGAAGAAGTTACTGCTTATACCGACAGCAGTTCGGTGTTCCTCTTAGTCGCCTTTTACGACACGCAGGATATACGATGGGAGATATTCTAACCCGCCCCCACACGGGCGCAGCCTCAGGTAACGAAGATAAAAAAATTGTTGATCCTCAGATTTTCAAGTTCAGCATAAAAATCTAAAATCGTTATTTGGCTACCTATCAGGACAAAAACTCGTGTCATGTATAGCTTGAGGGCGCTAACAACAAACCAGACCGTTGTTTTAAGTTTCAGCATCAGTTAACGAACATAAAAATATTTCAAACCCTTCTTGTGAAACATCTACCGTGTCTACAAATTTCAAACAGCAACAAAAGCTCTGTATGAGGAATCTCATACAGGTAAACATAAACCAAATATTCATGGAAAATATCATGACCATTTTCATCGAGCGCTATTTCAAACTCGTTATCTATAACAACGTTTCTTGAACTTATGTTGATGACATCGTAACGGTGTAGCTAGGAGGGCGTAGTCACACTGCCTTGTACCAGATAATAAGTTTTGTATTTTATTTATATTTACTCCTATAATAAATCAACTCGATAAGGCTGAGCATGTCAGGTGTGCCTCCCTAATCTAATATATTAGAAAAACAATTTCAAGTTAATATGTAACGATTTACATATCGAAATAGAAACACGGGTATGCTCTTTAGAGATGCAACGATCTATATTGCTGTTATCAACGCATTTGCTTTATCTTTGGTATGTTGACCAAAGCTGTTCTTTATAAGATTCGTATCGCATACACAGTTCTATAATCGTGTGATATAGTATGTTTGTTGGTTGGTGATAGGCTAATCTGGTGGATTTAAAAGGACATCGTAGATATCGTATAGTTTTATAGCCTTATATCGAGTCCCAGATCATCAATACCCACATAACAGAAGTATATACAGTGTATATACATTGGATGTCAAATCAATGGATATGTATATCCACAAATGGAGCAAGAATGTCCATTGGATGTCAAATAGGCATCAAAAAATATAAATTTCATGTATGTTTGTCGCGAACTTTCACATCCATGGCATATCCATAGAATGTACGTCTAATGTACATGCATAGTATATGTAACCTAGTCCAGGTATGAACATGTATATTCATAATATATACCATATATATACTTACATACCAAAGTATGAATATGTATATCCACAAATGGAGCATGAACGTCTAATGGATTTAAAATGAACAAATTTACATTTCATGTACGTTTGTCGCGAATCTACACATCCATAGTATATCCATTAAATGTACATTCATGTTCTTTTAATGCGCATGCATAGTGTATGAAAGTTCAATGTAGAGGCAAAAAGATAAACAAACTTTATACTTTCATTATGTATTGTTATTAATTCAATTTCTAGTTACAATAATAATACTTGGCAAAATCAATTACTACGATTGCCCTCTCTTTACTGTTGAATGACATGTCTAAAATCACAAAGAAGTTAAGGTTATAAAATTTTGTAGGTGGTTTGTTCCGCTTACGACTTACCGTCAAACGCTGGATGCGAGTGTTATCAGTAGCCAGAAGATAAGTAACATTGCACAATATTTCACTCGATCAGATAATCAGGCACAACCAGCACCAGCACACACACGCTAACTACGACGAATGGCTAGAAATCAGCAGTGGCGACACTGGCTGTCCTTCGCGCAGGCGTAAACTACTAGATGTATATATGATCCATAGACCAACTTCTTATGTATATTCACATATGTATATACCTATCGACTCGATATTTTCTAGCCAAATAGGCGCGTTTGGTTCGTACAGAGCATTTTGTGCAACTGATTAGACCCCTCAATACTTATATAATTATTTTGGATGCCGATACAAAAGTATCGATATCAGCTTGGAATGTCTCAAAAAATATCGATGACAAAAATACTCGATATTAGTGCAGAAGTATCGAAGAACCGTTACCATTACTACAAAAAGATCATCCGAAGGTGGGGATGGGCGTGTAATTTCCGCCAACTTGAGTTATTGTGCTGGTTGTTTATTATACTGTGGTTTAACCATATGAAATAAGCAAATTTTTGTGAAACCCTCGTATTTTCCCATTTCTGACGAGGTGGCAATAGAACGTTTAAACAAATGACACCAGTAGAGATATTATCTAGTGAAACGTACAAAAACTTTCTACCTCCTAATGACCTTTGTATATAGATTGATCACATCACTTCAGGTTTCTCAATCAACAACTTCATTACAAATTTTAATTCTATGTGTCCTCTATCTTAACAGATGCGTGGTCGTTATGCGTTTGACAACTACGACGTCAACTTTTCAATTTAGCGGGCTTCACTTCAAATCATTGGCGTACAGTTTAAGGTGCGTTACCTACATTTGCGTTGCCCATTGATTTCTTCACTCTTAGCCTGAAAGGTAGTTGGTACCCAAAAAGTACTAGTGTGTCCATTGGAAATTGACGTAAGAAGTAAGGACGTTGCCTTAAATATTGAAAATTTAAAATTACATGCTGTCTCGAATTGAAATGTATCAATGATTTACTCAATTTCACTACTAATTAATCCTATTTCATAAAACTTATAACTGCAACCGGCAAGAACAGATTCCCTTCCCCACCTTAAAGACGATGTAGCATCGTGATTGGATAATCGATAAATGTCCTTGTTTTACTTATTTTCTCTATCCCTTTTTAGACTCGACATGATAATCAAGAGAGAGAAAATCTCCCGCTCGCCTATCCTCATGCCGTACTGGTCAATTTACGATGGCGACACTATAAGTATACAGGGTGTCCCTGAATTTTCATGACACGTGATATTCCCGTAACAAAAAAAAGATCGTACGAAAACTTAGTGGGCTTTTTGGAGGTACTACAGGGTCTATCCATACCATGCTTTCAAAGCATTTTTTCCACCTCAACCCTTGAAACTCACCCCCAACTTTCTTTTTTCAAATAGCACCCAATGGTTTTTCCTACACAAATTAAGTCCCAATTTTATTTAAAATCTTGTAGTACCTTTGTTCTTATACAAAAATCTATTTCTTTCGTAAAGTCGTAAGCATAAAATAAATACAAAAATCTATTTCTTTCGTAAAGTCGTAAGCATAAAATAAATAAAATAAGGATTTATTTGAGGCATAATATTTTCGTAAGAAAAACATAAAAAAGTAAACTAAGTGGACCTTTCAAAACAGTTGTCGGGTGAGGAGTAGTAAATAAAGTACAGTTTAACGTACGGAGAACTCAGGCAACTCAGCACTGACAAAGAAGTCTTACGTTGGCTTACCAACTGTGGAAATGGAGGGTCCCCATCAAACTTTTGTCAATCTTTTGGGGATCAACATCAACAATAACATGTCCTAGCACGACCCCGTCATCTGTGCTGGTAGAAGTACTCTCCAAATCTTCTGGACACTATCCAGAAGAGAGCAATTAGATTAATCCATACGCCTAACCACACAAAGGACCTCCACAGCCTGGAACATCGAAGAAGGGTGCCTGACCTGCCCCTGTTTTACAGATTCTATCACGGAGCTCTCCCAGATAACAACACCAAAGGCCGCCCGAACGAGGAACACTAGAGAGGCTCTGCAATCCCATCTTTACCAGGTCGAGGTCCCTACTCCCCGAAACTGTTCCTCCAGCATTCTTTCTTTTGGAGAACTTTGACGCTGTGGAATGAGCGACGGCTACAACCTCCAGCGTTTTAAATCTAATATTCACAGACACATATCCTCTCGCAGTGCTTCTGCACCGCCCATAGGCTTTCAACCTTTGCGGGAGGCTGACCATAAAAAAAGAAAAGTGAATCGACACCTGTGTGGATGGCACATGTGCCAGTCTCATGGACCAAATAGAACAACCATATTTTATAAAATTTTTATAAAAAGTTGCTTACCACTCCTTCGCATAATACTGAACAGTTTAAAAGATCTTTAGTCATAATATCTTCCTGAGGCATTGAGGAACTTGACCAGTAAATCGTTAATTAAAACCAAGCTCACACAAAATCTAATACACCAGCAGAGAAAATAAATTAAAAGTAAATTAAAATTAAAAATTAAGAGAAATTAAAAGTAAAATAGTAATAAAGGGAAAAATAAATATGCTAAGTAATATTGTATATGTCATCTATAATTTTTTTGTGTACTTGGGGTTAGGTGGAAGAGCAGCCCTCCCGTAAGGGATGTGCTGTACCCCACCCTAACTGTTGAGTTCCATATAATTATGTCAGGAACTTCTATTAATAACATAAGAACTTTATTTCAGAACACAAAACGTATATAAAGAAATGTTTCATATGCTACATTACAACTGATGATTTAGATAATCAGATAAATCAGATATGCTATATGGCTCCATCTCTATAAGCATGTTTTTCAGTTTTATTTTTAGAAAAGATATACTTGTGATTACCTTCCATTCATTTGGTAATATATTATACAATTTTATACACATATACACCAAGTTTTTTTCAATTAATGTTAGTCTTTGATTAGGGACTAGCATATCTAATGTTCTTGTATTATAACTATGTGTGTTTAAGATACAAAATGTTTCTTTGTTTTTGAATGTAAATACAACACATTCAAAAATGTACACTGTCATGATACCTAATTTTTTTTAATACACCTCTGCGAGGTTGATTATACTGCATCTTGTTTATTGCTCTTAATGTACGTTTTTGAATCACAAATTGCCTTTTCATTTCTCCAGACCCACCAAACAGCATTGTACCATATCGAAGGACTGCCACAGAATTAGCCCAAAATAACACTTTTAGCACATTTATTTTCAAATACTTTGATAGCGTCCTTAATCCTTAACGCTGCTCCTACAATCCGGAATAGTTTCTCCAGAAGATGCGGGGAGCTGAAAAGGAACCGACGATGGGCGTGATAAATAAACAGGTGCGCACTACATTAGAAAGAAATGGAAACAGTCATGTTAGCGCGTCGCCCGAAATTTGTAAAATTGAAGAGGGAGGCGATTTGCAGATGTTTTTTATCCCAATTCCTGACGCTTCATTTTCCAATATTTTTACATGAAATTTTCACATGATGTTTAGAAGGAAATTGCCCAGAGTGATATCGAAGCACTTTTTTATTTTTGCTTCTGGGCTTTTCTTAAAAAAATTACAAAGTTGACGAAGAAGATAGGCAACTTCAAGCGATCATATTTCATGTTCAATAACTTTTTTTCAAAAAATCGTTCGATAGACCCCTGTGTAATTTCCTTTTAAACTTTATGTAAAAATTTCATGCAAAAATATTGAAAACTAGAGCGTCAGGAATTGGGATGAAATCACTTGAAAATGATCGTTTATGCTCTCCGTAGGAGCCGCCTTAAGCTGTTCTGGACAAAAGAAATAATAAAGACATTTATTATTATTATATTGCCCAGATCAATCCGTGCGCATTAGAATGTGCACACAAAATCTCATCTTGCTAAAATAAGCTACTTAACCAACTATTGCAGTATTTATGAGCGACATTTTGCGTTCATTACACCTCTGTCCTCTATTTTGCGTGTCTACGCGTTATTGTCTTTATTAGTTGACGTCTAGGTCTAGAATGAGAACTGCGGAGGTGTTAGAATACTGCAAATCGGCATTGTATGCTAATTTCGCACACTAAAAAATCTTAATGTTAGTGGGAAAATGTTAAAGTGGTGCTTTCCACCTACTTTTAGATTCAATTTTCTCCTAGTAGGCTTTATTTCACTATGACAGTAAAAACAATACGTCTGAGGAAGAAGAAAGAGAAAGAAGACAGCACTGGAATGAGGACGAGTCAGGAAGAACATCCAGCTTTTATAGCCCAGGAAGGATGGTCACATCCTCTCAGAAAAGCATTCAATATGAAATATTGTTAATTGTGGAAGATTGGATTTAGGGTTATAGGTTTTTCTTTAGGACTTTTTGTAACGGTTTCCTTACCAATAACCATGTCGTTCATTTCCGTGGTCATCAGATGATAGTCAGCCAATCGTAGGTTTCTCTATAACTCGGAAAGTACTGATCTGACCTTGAAATATGTTTGTGATAGGTTTGTAGAGGGCAAAAGGGGAATGAGTCGAGGAGTCAAAAAAAAGTGAATATCTATGTTTTTCTTTACTTTAAAAATCGGTGACAATTGCTAAAAATCGTAAAAAACCAAAAGACATCGTACAAATCTTAAAAAATTAGAAAAAAATCGAGAAATAGCGCCATAGATCAGGAAAGTCAGTTCAGGAGATTAAGAGGTTTTCAATCTTTCTTTAACCTTTCGTTGAGTTTCAGTTGAAATTGCGAGTACTTATAGAGATACTTTTTTCCATATATAAAAATTGGAATCTAGCTATATTCTAGACTAAACAAAACTCGGCCGTACATTACTTTATGCAACCTTAGAAACGGAAATTAACTATAGGACTGTAAAAAAATATAATTAAAAAAAATGGCATCAAGTATCTTGACTCAGTACCTCCCACAAATTATCGGGGTTATATTTTCACACTATCCTTATCAAAAAAGTAGACGATGGAATCTCCAAATCGCCTAAAAACGAATTTTTAACTTTTTTTA
Source organism: Callosobruchus maculatus (assembly GCA_951848785.1). Classification (NCBI taxonomy): domain Eukaryota; kingdom Metazoa; phylum Arthropoda; class Insecta; order Coleoptera; family Chrysomelidae; genus Callosobruchus; species Callosobruchus maculatus. Next base: position 25,752 of record CATOUR010000258.1, read on the forward strand.
TATTTATAATTTCTTTATTATTACTGCACCGCTACTGAAACGATTTCCAAGAACCATATGCGTTTTCTATCCCCGTAACTGGAGTAATACTGTGTCAAAATTTAAGGCAATGTTCGGATGGCCTAAAGGAGTGTATTATGACGCTAGGTCTTTCTTTCACAGGTCAATGGACATCCTATTATGAATAAAACAAACAAAAAAATATAACCACCCTAATTTCACCTCCATCTAAAAAAAGTAGAAAAGATCAGGAACCCCTAAAATGCCTAAAAACGGAGTTAGAGGATTATTTATGATCTTTTATATTTTGCTAATTCGCCGCCAAAATACCGCTTTATAGTAGCGTTACCTACTACCCCACACCATATCGCTACACAAATTTCATCACATTCCATGCAGCGGTTACCGAAATTACATGACTATAAAAAAACAAACAGACAGACAGACCAACGGAGATGAATGACGTGGACTTTTGTTATGTCGCCCGAAAAGCGTATTATTTCGAAATCGAAAATTTTCGGGATCAGAATACTCCCCCACCTATCGATGTGGCAAGTCAAAGAATACAGATTTTTGAAGACATTCAAAATTTTCAAGATCTGTAGTCGTTTTCCATCTTCGTCCCTGCACTAGCACGGTGGCAACATTTCCAAGTTGCAGGTAATGTCAACAAAACAATATAATATATAAAACATTTTGAAGTGCCCCGATCTGAAAATGTTCTGTGACACCACACCCCAAATTCCATCAAAATCGGTAAGGCAGTTACTGAAATTACGAAGACAATAGTTTCCGTCCTACAGTGCGCCAAAGTTAGGGGTTGGTTTCTGATTTCCACTAAAATTAGAATTTCATCGTGGGTTGAGACGAAGAACTTTATCAAAAAGTCGTGTAATATTTTTGTTTCCCTTTATCATCCTAAACTCACGCATTTGGTTTTAAGAAAAACTACGACCTTTAGGAACACACCGCTACCTACTACCGATATTAGTCAATGTTACTGCAATGACTACAATATATCGTCGAACCAACGTGAATGCTTGCATTCTTCCGACATATACACAGAAGCGATAATATGGAGAAACTTGTAGTTCAGGGTCATGCCCCGAGTGGGCGACGCCGTGGCCGTTCCCCTATACGCTGGATGGATACGACGAAACAGTTGCTGGATATGAGTCTCAAGAGCGCCACTGAAGTGACAGTAAATCGCGAACGATGGCGAGCTACAGTTCTCAAAACTATTGATAATATTCGTGTCGGCAATACTCTAGCTTCGACGAGTTCACAACATGTCTGTTAAGACATTGTGACTATGATGATGATGTCGTTTAAATCCGAGGTCCCCCGTATATATACATACATCGTAGATTGTATGTCTATTACGCCGTGGCATGTCCTCTTTTAATAAACACGAAATTAATTCAAACAACCCATCCGTATTACGGAGACAGCTCTGCTTTGAAGATCAACATTCCCAACATTTAAATTTTAAATATGGCTTTGAATAGAGAAAATGAAAGCCATAAGTCTTGTCCGACCAGGCTTAAAGTGGGATCGTCTCCTGAATAACTCAGCCAGAAATTTAAGCAATACGAATGTCTTTTTCGTTCGATCTGGTAACTTGAGGAGTTTTTACTAAGCAGCAATTTTTCTGCTATAAGTGAAAGTTAGAAAATTGAAAAAAGACGATGATGGAACTGTGGTGATATGTAAAATTAGTTTCAAAACTTTCATAGTAGTCCAACAAAAATTGTCGAGATTTGGAGCTTTACTTCAACTATTATGGAATAATCAGGATTCAATTTTGGTCCAAAATGGATGAAAATGAATAAAATTTAAAAAATGGAGTCAAGTTGATTGACTCAGTACTTCCCACACATAACAGTGATATCATTTTATTATTTTCCCTTTGTATGAATCTATAGCCTGAGATCCCTTGCAATCAAATCACCGCCCGCCTGTCCTCAAAAAACATCCAACACAAAAACTAGTAAATAATTTCCTAAATCTCTCCGTAGGAACTAAAACGACACAATTTTTATTCTTAGTTTCAACTGGACGAAACGAAACAATCAGGAACCCACAAATTGCTTAAAAACGAAGTTGGAGCTATTTTTATACGTTTAGTTTTTTTTATAATTATTGCGCCGCCACTGACACGATTTTTGAAAACCATACGCATTTTTCATCCTTGACATAGTAATAATACTGTGTCTAAATAACATTAAAATCAATTCTATAATTACCATGTTACTAAATTCAGAACGATCTAAAGCAATACTCGTATGGTTACATCAGAAAATTCTGCGTCCCTTAATTTCTGTAATAGTCAAGGCAATGTTCAGATGAACCTATAAAAAGGGTATTATGCCGCTAGGTCTTTCTTTCACAGGACAATGGACAGCCTATTATGAATAGAACGAATTTTTGAGTGTTACAATCCCCCACCCCCTAACCACACCTAATTTCACCCCCACCCAAAAAAAAGTAAAAGATGATCAGGAACCCCTAAAACGCCTAAAAACGAAGTTTGAGGTATATTTAATTTTTTTGTTTTTTTTTTATAATTACTCCTTCACCCCCACACTGATTTTCAAAATTATAGCAGCATAACCTACTAAGACCTCACAGCATATCGGTACCCAAATTTCATCACAATCCATGCAGCGGTTACTGAGATTACGATAGTAGAAAAACGCGAACAGACCGACAGACCGACGGAAATGAGTGACGAGGATTTTTGTTATGTAGACATCATAAAACGCCCAAAAAGCGTATTATCCCAAAATCGAAAATTTATGCGATCACAATACTCCCTTCACCTATCGGTGCGGGAAGTAAAAAGCGATAGGGCCGAAACTAGAGCTTAGTATGAAATCTGTTTCAAACGCATGTATAAATTTTCAAAAAAGAGTCTTCAAAAGTTGATGATTTGTAATATAATAGCTACTAAACTTTCAGTGCAGTAAAAACTAGTACTTCTATGCGACTGTCAATCATTAGAAAGGTTTGCGTGACGCAGAAGTGAAATGTATTATAATAAAAGTAAACAGTTATTTAACCCATTATTTGCAAGCCTGACAAAACATCGATTTTCAAAGTGAAAGTTTTCTGTTTTTACTACTATACTAACCTATTGGCTCAAGTACCGTACTCCGTAGAACACTAAACATGACCTAAGATGGTCGTACTTTCCAAACTGATACTTTACAATATACAGGGTTATTTGTAATTTGATAGACTAACTTGGGGAGGCAGAAGCAAAAAACATAATAAACATAAAACAAAATTTTATGGTAGGATTATCATTATCGACTAAAAGAAAGTTATCATGTTTCAAATACTTCACAAGATAGTCACCATGTGTGTTGAAACATGAATTCAAGAAACGTTACAAAAAAATGAGTGTATCTTAAAAGTCACCAAATACTGCTGCAAAGAAACACGCCCAACTTTCTAGTTATCTATTAGTACCATAAACTTGTTGTCAGTGTGGTAAACGTAGGCAATAAAATTGCATTCAAGCTCTCAAAGTATAATGGATTTCCAAGAGTACAAAGTTTCAACAGAGCGGTTGGCAAAAATTTGTCATGGGATTCTTAATTTTTTTATGGGTACTTGAATAACGTGCTATTACATAAAGTATCCTGTATCCGTAGATTTTAGGTAATGTATGGCCTCATCCGTCAAAAAAAAACCTACTTAAAAAAGTTACATCTTCAGCATCCACATTAAGCGTAAATCGACAATAATCCATTCTTCTGACAGGGTCACATTCCTGCAAAACGTGTACAGACATGTAGTGGTACGGATATAGGCCAGTCGTGTGCGTAGTCAACCACACCTTCCACTGCGAAATACCATACTGAGGCGATTTGTAACAAAATTAGGTGGATGCTAAAGGATCTTGTTCAAAATTTAAATGAATTTGGAATCTGGCCCATAGTCTTCATTTTCAATCTTCCTGTATATTATGAAGGTTCTTCAATTGCTAAGAAAGATGATGTTAAACAACATGACAATCTGTGATAAGTCCTTTTTGAGAACCAATATGTTATTCCTTATTTCAAATTGTCTTCATTAGACCTTCACAACTGAGTTTCTATTTTTATTCGATAGTCTCATGCCTAAATAATTCTCATATTCAAATTTAGTGACAATTAAATATTATCAAATGAGATGTACAGATGTACGCATGTTACATCACAGGAAATTAAAACACGCATAAAGTAATGAGTTTGACCTTTTAACTGGAAATAACATGGCAGTATGACCTGATAAAAATGTACAAGGCTCGAAATTGGGTGTGTGAATAATGAGAATGAGATAGCGTACTCACGCCAAAGATATTTTGTAAGGTTGGTACGATAGTAAGATTGTAAAAACTAATCCAAGATGTTGTTCATCAATTGTTGTTTCTCCATCGAAGGATAACAATGCAGTCGAGGTGGATGCAAAGTAACAGGTAAATAGTGAGATTTGCTCAATATGCAAAAAAAAGATTAACGCCAAATTTTACAGACATAAAAAGATATTTTTGCAACTACGGATAAAAAAGTTGCAAGCTCGAAAACAAAATGGGAAAAATGGTCAATATACGTGTTTGAGAATTTTTTTAAATATGTTTCGTTATCCTTTCTAGTGACTACACTGGCGCACCTATTAATTTTCCTCAAACTTTTGGTTCCTTTCCATGTTCTACGCGTGAAAATATTGCATTTCTAGATGGTCTGTTTTTTCAACGTATTGCAGAACAAACACCACTTTGCCATAGAACTTATTTTCTCTCATTCATAGTATTCAAAGTGAAATAGCGAAAATTATATAAGCTCAACTACCGAGGGATAGTTTATAATATAAATTTAATAGTTTATTCAATGAACAATGATTAAATCAGTATAACCTCTTAGTGTATGCAAAAATATCTGTTACCTGATACTTTAGACTGGCTTGACGTCTATTGTCTGAATTGGTAATCCTGCAAGTTAGGACCGTCTTAACTATATTTTTAATGAAGGACTAATAGGCTGTTGAATTCTACCTCACCCTGTATATGAGTATACGTCAGTAACTTTTTTTACAGCGTGTGTTAAAACTAGAGGATATGTTTTATATTTACATGTAAAAAAATGTTTTTGATTTGTTGATTTTAAATATACAGTACGCCCATTTGGCAGCGGTTTGGACATAAAAATTGTAATAACTTTTGAAACACCCTGTACAATGCTACAATACCTTATATTTTAAGTACGGGAATCATTAGTAGAATCTAAGCATGGAATATTATATAGAGTGTCTCATTTAAAAAATGCATGTTTGCATCACCACGTAGTTATGGATCACCCTGTATAAATCAAAATATTTTCTGAGCAAGAAGCATGTCCTTTCGCTATCTTCTGCAGTGGTGGAGTTATCGACCGATTCGGTACTAAAAACTCACCCTGTGTATACCAGAGATTACAAAGGGCCCAGAACCGAACTCTGTGGTACTCCTTGTTTAATTTGTTGTTGTTGAGATACATTTACATCAAAAGCCACGTACTGTGAGGGATTTTGCAAGTACGAATAAATTAATTTGATGCTCTGAGTATCAAGCTTGTAATACTGCAATTTCTACAGAAAAATGTCGTGAGAGATTCAGTCAAAGGCCTTAGTTAAATCATAAAAGGATGCAAACGTATCAGCACCTTCCTCCATGCTTTCTGTTATCTTGTCAGAAAGATTTTTTATGACAGGTGTGACACCATTTCCTTATTCATTTATTTATTAAGGCTTTTAGGATACAAACAGAACAAGTTCCAAAAATAGTATCCTAATATTACTAATGTAATATCTAGCTGAAGTAAAATAATCACATACATTACATAGTCATAAAGAGATATAACCCGAAATTTATAAAACTAATCTATGCTAAGTTTATATTACTCCTAAAAACTTAAGCTTAAGTCTTGTATTAAATGTCAATAAATTTGTTGCAAATAAGTCCAAACTACTGTCAATGCAGCTAGTATAACAGCCTTAACATTTCTGACTAGAGGTGCATTTTGGTAATAATTGGTTCTACAATATGGAACAAGAAACAGTTAATCATTCCTTAGTCTTCGTGTAGGAGAATTGAATTCAATTTTGGAAGGAATACTTGGAGAATCTGAGATGCTGTTTACAATTTTAAAGAATGTTAAATTTTTTCCAGTCCAAGAGTTTTGAAGTGTGATCTAGCCATTGAGTAGTTATGATTTACAATTTGGAAGTGACTTTTAAGACATAGGAATCTTAGGAATTTATATTGAATTTTCTCCAGTCTATCAATTGAGTTTTTATATATTGGGCTCCAAATGAGAGATGCAAACTGCATTTTACTGAAAACATATGAATAATAAAGAGTTATCAATGGCTCAGGATGGTGGAAGTCAACACACTGCCTTCTGACAAATCCAAGAATTCTATTAGTCATTCACTAGTTTATCAAGATAAGACAAGACCCCTAGATCCTTGATATGCGATACTCTATTTAGAAAAATATTTTCCAGTTTATCATCATAATTCAGTGTTGTAGATTCACGTGAGAAGGATAGAACCGAATTGTGTTAAGTTATTAATATACATCTGAAGGGTTTCACAATCTGATATTGAACCAATCCTAAGAAATATTTTGAGATCGTCCATAGATACACATACTTTATATAAGAAACATTTTAGAAAACATCATAGTGAACGTAATTACTGTCTTAGGTCTGGGTCTTGATACTTCGCACTTCAAATACGCCAGGGAAGTAATGACGCAGCTTAAGCTGTTTTCTTTAAAGGTGTACCGAAACTTTAGTTGTGCCACTTGAAAGCAAATGCAGTTGGAAATCCAATTTAGCCCAAACTTCTCGAAACATATTGAAAACAGATCGGTTGGATCTCGTTGCAGTGCAACTTTCAATGTTATTCCGAACAAGCACTTGGAAGGCATCGACCGATTTATTGTATACCAGAAATAACAGAGGGCCCAGAACCGAACTCTGTGGTACTCCCTGTTTTATTTGTTGTTGTTGAGATACATTTACATCAAAAGCCACGTACTGTGAGCGATTTTGCAAGTACGAATGCATTAATTTAATGCTCTGAGTATCAAGCTTGTAATAGTAATACCTACTGCAATTTCTGCAGAAGAATGTCGTGAGAAACACAGTCAAAGGCCTTAGTTAAATCATAAAAGGATGCCAACGTATCAGCACCTTCCTCCATGCTTTCTGTTATATTCTCAATAAGATTATTTATGGCAAGTGAGACGCTATTCCTTTATGTTACATACTTCATTTAAAAAAACATTTTAGAAAACGTCGTAGTAAACATAATGACCTGGGTTTTCGCACTTCAAATACGCCAGAGAAGTAATGACGCAACTTAAACCGTTTTCTTTAAAGGTGTGCCGAAACTTTAGTTGTGCCACTTGAAAGCAAATGCAGTTGGAAATCCAACTTAGCCCAAACTTCTCGAAACGTATTGAAAACAGATCGGTTGGATCTCGTTTCAGTGCAACTTTAAATGTTAATCCGAACAAGCACTTGGAGAGCATCGACCGATTTATTGTATACCAGAAATAACAAAGGGCCCAGAACTGAACTCTGTGGTACTCCTTGTTTTATTTGTTGTTGTTGTCGTTGAGATACATTTACATCAAAAGCCACGTGCTGTGAGCGATTTTGCAAGTAAGAATGAATTAATTTAATGCTCTGAGTATCAAGCTTGTAATACTGCAATTTCTGCAGAACAATGTCGTGAGAAACGCAGTCAAAGGTCTCAGTTAAATCATAAAAGGGTGCCAACGTATCAGCACCTTCCTCCATGCTTTCTGTTGTCTTGTCAATAAGATTGTTTATGGCAGGTGCGACGCCATTTCCTTATTTATTTATTTATTATGGTTTTCAGGATACAAACAGAACAAGTTCCAAAAATAGTATCCCAATATTACTAATTTAATATCTAGCTTAAGTAAAATAACCACATACATTACATAATCATAAAGAGGTATAACCCGAAATTTATAAAACTAATCTATGCTAAGTTTATACTACTCCTAAAAACTTAAGCTTAAGTCTTGCTTTAAATGTCAATAAATTTGTTGCAAATAAGTCCAAACTACTATCAATGCAGCTAGTATAACAACCTTAACCATTCTGATTAGAGGTGCATTTTGGTAATAATTGGTTCTACAATATGGAACAAGAAACAGGTCATCATTCCGTAGTCTTCGTGTAGGAGCGTTGAATTCAATTTTGGAAAGAATACTTGGAGAATCTGAGATGCGGTTTACAATTTTAAAGAATGTTAGATTTTTTCCAGTCCAAGAGTTTTGAAGTGCGATGCGTGATTTACAATTTTGAAGTGACTTTTAACACATAGGTATCTTAGGAAATTATATTGAATTTTCTCCAGTCTATCAATTGAGTTTTTATACATGGGGCTCCAAATGAGAGATGCAAGCTGCATTTTACTAAGATAATTAAGAGTTATCGATGCCTTAGGATGGTGGAAGTCAACACACTACCTTTTGATAAATCCAAGAATGCTATTATAGTCATTCACTAGTTTATCCATGTGCAGATTGAATGTCATTTTAGAGTCAAACAAGACCCCTAGATCCTTGATATACGATACTCTATTTAGAGAAATATTTTCCAGTTTATAATCATAATTCAGTGTTGTAGATCCACGTGAGAAAGATAGAACAGAATTGTGTTATTAATATACATCTGAAGGGTTTCACAATCTGATATTGAATCAATCCTAAGAAATATTTTGAGATCGTCCATAGATACATATACTTTATATAAGAAACATTTTAGGAAACATCATAGTAAACGTAATGACTGTCTTAGGTCTAGGTCTTAATACTTCGCACTCCAAATCCGCTAGAGAAGTAATGACGCAACTTAAACCGTTTTCTTTAAAGGTGTACCGAAACTTTAGTTGTGCCACTTGAAAGCAAATGCAGTTGGAAATCCAATTTAGCTCAAACTTCTCGAAACGTATTGAAAACAGATCGGTTGGATCGCGTTTCAGTGCAACTTTCAATGTTATTCCGAACAGGGACTTCTTGGAAAGCATCCACCACCATATATACCACAAATAACAAAGGGCCCAGAACCGAACTCTGTGGTACTCCTTGTTTTATTTGTTGTTGAGATACATTTACATCAAAAGCCACGTACTGTGAGCGATTTTGCAAGTACGAATGAATTAATTTAATGCTCTGAGTATCAAGCTTGTAATACTGCAATTTCTACAGAAGAATGTCGTGAGAAACACAGTCAAAGGCCTAATACCCCGTCCAGATAAAGCGATTTACGCGCGAGTGGACTCGCGCGTAGTCAATTTATATTGCGTCCAGATGTCGCGTTTCACTTGCGTTTCTACGCTGGGAGAGATTTCCTTCCAGTTAAAAACATGGAGTTGGATACAGCAGTTGTGTTGCGGCGTGCATACCAGCGAAGGAATCTTCGTAAACAAAGAGAAAAGCGACGATTCAACATGCATCCAATTCTACATGACAGAATGACGCACAGTATGTTTATAACATTATATCCAAAGCTGAGAGAACACATGAGTCTATTGGAATAATCGGATGATTCCATATCCCATATGGCTACCCTTTTTTCGACTGCGTCAATGAAAAGTTCTGTATCGAAGTTATCACGCTCCATTTTCAAAAACAAATACGTTCACACGCCACGGACTCGCGCGTTGTACTGGACGCAACAATGTCGCCCAAGTATCTCGACTCGCGCGGAGCTCGCGCGTACAACGCGAGAGTCCCGCGCGTTACAAGCGTTTTACGCGCGAGTCAAACAACGCGCGAGAGCATCTGGACGGGATGTATGTAACTCTAGTAAGAGTGCGAATGACTACGCGCGAGTCCACTCGCGCGTAAATCGTTTTATCTGGATGGGCTCTTATCTTGTCAATAAGATTATTATTTATAAGTAAGTGAGGCGATATTCCTTTATGTTACATACTTCATTTAAGAAAAACATTTTAGAAAACGTCATAGTAAACATAATGACCTGGGTCTTGATACTTCGCACTTCAAATACCCCAGGGAAGTAATGACGCAACTTAAACCGTTTTCTTTAAAGGTGTACCGAAACTTTAGTTGTGCCACTTGAAAGCAAATGCAGTTGGGAATCCAATTTAACCCAAACTTCTCGAAACGTATTGAAAACAGATCGGTTGGATCTCGTTTCAGAGTGCAACTTTCAATGTTATTCCGAACAAGGACTTCTTGGAAAGCATCGACCGCTTTATAAAATTACTGTTCGGTTTTGTTCCTGGCTTGTCAAACTTTCCCCTTTGCTTGTAACGCCCAGCTGGCTCGTTACCAGACGCAATTTATGGTACGGAACTTTTTAAGGGGATGGCAGCAGCAGCTACATTTTCTAATCAAATTCTTTCCGAAAATCGGGGCAAAACTTCCGCGTTCTGTTAAGACTAGTTTCTTGTGGATTGTAAATGGTATCGTAGTCTAGAGCCAAGTTAAATGAACAGATAAGTAAACGATGATCCTGTGGGATGTAGGATTCATTATGAGTTTTTAGTAGTTCGTATACGAGGGGTGTTTAAAATAATCACCAAATCAGTGCGCGAAATAGTTTTTTTTATGGTGAGCCTCGCGCAAAGACTGAAAGCCTATGGCGCTGTAGAAGCGCTAGGGGACGATAAGTAGCGGTGGACGTTATATTTAAAACGCTGCAGGTTGTAGCCGTTGGGAAACAAATTCCTGGGTAGCTCATTCCACAGCGTGGAAGTTCTCCAAAAGAAGGAATGCTGGAGGAGGCTGGTTTGGGAAGTAGGGACCTCGACCTGGTAAGTATAAACTCGCAGAGCCCCTCTAGTTGTTCCTTGTTTGGACGGCCTTCGGTGTTATTATCTGGGAGAGCTCACTCGAACGTGACAGAATCTGAGAGACAGGGACAGGTCAGCCACCCTTCTTCGATAATTCAGGCTGAGGAGGTAATTTGTGAGGTTAGGCGTATCGATTAGTCTAATTGCTTTCTCCTGGATAGTGTCCAGAAGCCTTAGAGAGTGCTTCAGAGCGGATCCCCACATAGTTCTGGGATGCCATTTTAACAATACTGACGACGTGGTCATGTCAGGACATGATGTTGTTGATGTTGATCCCCAAAAGTTTGACGGAAGGTGACTCCACTATTGGGTGACCCTCCATTTCCATAGCTGATAAGCCAACGTAAGACTTCTTTATAAGTGTTGTTGCCTGAGTTTTCTGTACGTTAAGCTCTACTTTACTTACTAATCACCACTCGATCATCCTTTTAACATCTACGTTGACCTATGAGGCATGTTGCTGTCGCCAACGTATTGGCGTAGATTGGATTGGATGTTATTTGTAGCAGCTCGTTGATGTACAGCAGAAACCATGTAGGTGATAGGACAGATCCCTGCGGAATACCGGCGCTTGATCCGATGAACAGCCTTTAACTATAACAAGCAGTCGTTCCTCAAAAAGCTATTTAGCCACTGGCGCAAGCCAGGTGCTAGTACATAAGCAGCAAGCTTGACCAGAAGTCACACTCCATCGAAGGGTTTCGATATGTCAAGTGCAAGAGCACGGGACTCGTTGAGGCAAGATAGAGAAAAGCGGTGTTCTAGCATTTTTCTAACTTTTCGGGGGTGAGAATATTGGTAGTGGTTGATAGGTGATTTTAGGAAATACACACCGTGGGCAATAGAAGTAATAACATGTGGCATTGAGTACATGCCCGTATCTTTAGGGGTTGCGGAGATATAGGTGTAGATGTCGTGATTTAACTAGTGAATCAGATTATTTCCATCTTCTTAGGAAGAGGTGCAGCAATAAAATAATTTCTTGACAATACCGAAATGCCCAGTCTAACATATTTTGTGGGAGATGGTAAGCTCTGACCTGCGGAACCGTCAAACTGATCTAATCATATGAGTAGTATGTGAACAAGGTTATATTTATTATAGAAACTAAAGGTGACCTTCTCGGAGTTCCAGGGTGCTTAAACTGCCTTGGAGGGATTCCATCAAAACTACTGGTATGGGACTGTTTTAGCATTGTGAGCTAAACCACCAAGCCAAGAAGGTTTTGGTGGCAATAGGTGTATAGTTCAAAAAAATATATTACTACGTATTTGTTGTTTTTCCACTTCGGTAAATAACGATTTCTGTATTAACCATCTGTCTGCCTGATTGGAACTAAAGAGAGAGCACACAGAAAAATCTGTCGTTTTGTCAAAGACTGACGCTTGGATTCAATGCGACGTTACACTCAGCATTCCTCAAATACAGCGACGTTTTCTCCAATGGGAAGTGTATAGTTGGTAGCGAATTATATCGTATTGTCGATTCAACTACAAGGTGTCATTGGATTCCAATGAATGATTCAATCGCAGCCTGTTGTTGAATCGAATCTGTGTTTGGTAATTGATTCTAAACTACTTTCTTTTCCTTGGACCAACAGATTTTATTGCGAGGACAGCTGATTGATTCGTTTGGATGTTTAATGGTGTGATTTTGTGTGAAGTTATAAGGAGTATGATATAAGAGTTAGACATAAGCCTGCACCAGTTGTTGCATTATTACCTAAAATATAACTGTCTGACTAATCTAAATACCTACATTCAAATGTGGGTGTTAGCTCTTCTAAGTCCCAATTTCTCAGTAGGTCCTCCATTTAATATATAACTGGACACATTTAAACCACACAATTGCTGATGCAATACGCAAAACAAAGAGATGACACAACACGGCTAACACCGAAACAACACGACGGAACAACTTCGTCCATGTTGACGAGTTCGCGGCGATAGTAGCACTGAGATGACCCCCCTGTTCTTTATTCTTACCTTCATTGAATCAGGATATCAGTCCCGCCGAATAGTGATTATAGTTCAGCGAACGACAAGGGCCATTGAAACAAAATTAATTTTTATCAGATGAATTATCACGAACTGCTGTTGTAGTAATAATTTTTGTACATTGAATAGATTGTATGTTTTGCTTAAATGAAACATAGGGTAAATTTCGAAAACAAAAGAATATTTTGATTGCATTATATGTCAATACTGGTATTAGAAGGATTATACATATCGTTATAACGAATATAAAATTATTTTGAATTTATTGGCGTACCTGTGATTACTTCGAATATAAGGATGGAATTATTTCAATGACATGGATTTGAAACAACTGTAAATATATTTAAAGTGATGGAAAAACATCCAAATACCAACAATTAGTTGGAAACGCAACAGTATCTTTTTCTATGAGAGCCGATCTGGGCTCGGCGACGGATTCTGCGACGTCACAACAGTTAATTTAGATGCCTGAAATATTTGAATCTTTGAAGTCACGTAACTTATTTTGACTATCATTCAATTTTTTAACTTCTTCCGAGTTATATGTAAATAATACCTCATAAAACAATGCACACCTATATGGTTATTGGAATTTCACTGATCGACCTTATTTGATTTGTTGGACTCCATAGAGCAGGTAAGCAAGCAAACAACATTTCAGTGCTAATATTTATAATGCGACGGTGCATTATTTGATAAGCTGTTCACGGAATCGGCACTGTTGTTCCAATTTGCCGCATTATTGCCCTTTAAAACCTCCCTTAATCGGGTTGGAATCGAACCGTGATTATTAAGTTAGAGCTCACCGGCCAGCGGCACCGTTCGCAATCAAGAATATTGTCAGCGCGAAGCACAATAACCGAGTTACAAAATAATCCGCCGACTTGACGTGTGATCGAAGCCAACTTCGATAATGCAAACAACGGAATTAGAAAGGGATCAAATCAATTTGCTTGACCCTGCATGGAAGCAATGCACATTTGATTGGGTCTTTGTAGTGCGGCTGAAATTGAGGAATAATGATGTAATACCCGTTTTTTTTCCTTCAGGCGTCACTTGTTCGTGATGAGGGTGGTCAACGACCCAACGTGCACGTGGGGTGGTGAAGAGGAAGAATCCTCGGCACACATCTTGTGTCGCTGTGAAACCCTGGGTTATCACAGGCAGACTATGCTGGGCTCAAGAACCTTGGAACCAATAGATATAAAACGCATAGGACCTAAGAATGTACTTACCTTTGCCAAAATGGCAGGTCTTAGGAACTAGCGTGGATAGAGGCGCAAAAGGGCCCATCGTGTGGCCTATGCACCAGTCACATTCCGTGCTGGATAGCCTCTGGTCCTTATTCATTCATTCAATACCCGTTTTTAATCAACAATAAACCCATGGTTTTAATTCGTGGACTCAGTTCGTGGTCAAAATTTAGAAGTGTAAAACAGGAATTTGACGTCGAATAAGTCAATGAATTTCTTCTGGGATTTCTTCAATGATTTAGAACCTGTTGTAATCTGTGGTCAAGTTTGAAGTAAAATTCGGTAGTGCAAACCTTAAAAATCATATGATGCATGTTGCATACCCGTCTCTGAGTATTATTAGATATTTTCTAAATAAAAACTCGCAATTAAATTGACGGTTTTACTGTCAAAAGGCCACAAACAAATACGAATTAAATAGATCTTGCGAAAACCGCTAATCATATATCACAGCAACAGTGTTGGCAGCACTGCATGCTGTCACAAAATCCATGGTTTCATTCACAGATGTAAAACACAATCAGTTTGACCTTGAAGATGACCATGGGGTGATCAATGAATAAATTCGCGGAGAAAATGTCAATGTAAAACGGGTATAACAGGCCAAATGACATTCTACGAACATTAAGGAACATGGACCATGGAGCACTGTGGGTAGGTAGCAATTTACTAGTAGCTAGGCAATTAGACTAGGTATGGTAATATTTTCAACAGAATTTTTAGTGTTGTACTTGTTTTTATAACTGAGCAGACCGTGTAGGCAGAGCCTAAATACCAGAGTACCGCGGCTGCTGTGAAAAGGTTATGTTAGGGGAAGTTTTTTAACGCAGGTTTTGAATGGGCCAATACCCGCAGGCCCAATAAATACATCTCCTGGCAGTTCATTAAAATCCTTGGACACCCTGGGAATAAATGTGCGCTCGGTTCTTGATGTATGAAGAACCACCACCTTAGGATGAGATGCCGCGGTCGCGCGGATGCATCTGATAGGAGCGGTGAGCGGCGGAACGATAGAGGATAGCTCAGGGGGGCAGATTCCGTTTGAATATCAGTAGAAGAGTGAGAGGTCACCAACAACACGCCGGTGAGAAAGTGGTTGGAGGTGGCGTGTTAAGGCCGAGTCGCCAATTAGTCGAATAGCCCTTCTCTGGACGGCATCTAGTATAGATAGGGTAGTAGGGGCAGCAGCTCCCCAAACATGAGAGCAATACTCCAGACCACGTCTTATCTGGGCTTTATATAGCGTGAGGAGGTTACATGGTGTAAAGTACTTTCTGGCTCTAAATAGGTACCCAAGCTTTTTACCAACAGCTATGTTGCAATTGCCGCAACGTGTTCGTGCCAGATCAGATTTTCTGTAATGTTGACTCCTAACAGCGCGAATAAGCGACTCCTTGGTAGAGCCCGGTTGATCATTAGAACCTGGTGTTGGCTTGGGCACTTCTTGTTAGATAGCGTACAATGCTGGGTCTTGGAAGCATTAAATTTTACCATATTCTTGAACCCCCAAGCGGTAATGGTATCGAGATCCTTTGAAAGTGAAGCTGCCACTGCCAGTCTTCTGCGTTTCAGCTCGACCACAGAGATCGGTCTATTGCTCTTGATGCCTGCATGCAGCGTTCTGTCATCCGCAAAATTGTGGATTGGGTTTGTAGCGCTAGAGAGTAGATCATTAATGTGAAGCAGAAACCATGTAGGAGCCAACACCAAACCCTGCGGAACCCCAGCATGGATGCTATGGAAAGAAGAGGAAAAGCCGTCTACCATGACAGAGATTTTCCGATCTGATGGGAAGTCTGCGAGCCAACCGCAAAGCTTAAGTGGACAGTTGATCGAATGCCTTTGAAATATCGATAGAGCAACGACGTGAGCCCGCCAAATAACTGGATGAGTTTTTCCACACATGTGTGACGTAAACCAGAAGATCTCCAGTTGATCTTTGGTGTCGGAATCCATATTGTCTGTCCTTGATTAACTGATGGAGCCCAATGCACTTCATGAGCTCTTGGTTGACGCATTTCTCCATCACTTTACTGATTACAGAGAGCAGAGCTATAGGTCTGTAGTTGATCGGATCGGTTTTGGATCCCTTTTTTGGCACCGGCTGGATGCAAGCTGTTTTCCAGTCTTTCGGGAAAATGCTGGAATCGTAAGACATCCAAAAGAGACTGGTAAATATGGGAGCGATCTCCGGTGCACACTTCTTCACAACAATGGAGGGGATCATGTCGGGCCCATTCGCCTTATTAATGTCAACTGACTGCAGCACCTTCCGAACTACTTGTACTGCTTCGGTTATTAGACGTCTTTCTAATGAAAAATACTTTACCTGGAATGCAAAACGTGTGGACGTGTGTGTATACACTTCACATGATGAACCTGATACCAAAGCCGTACGACCTATAATATCTGTATTTATACCAGAAGCATAATTACGAAAAACCAGCGTACATCGCCAAAATGCCTCTGGAGGTCAAGCGTGAATGTAACCCAGAAAAAACATGTTACTACGGGTTTTCATTATACCAAACACGTACATACGCTACGCTGCTACATATAATGGTTTTCATTTCATCCTTTCACATATGAGTTTCGACAAATTATTATTTGCTTTTCAATTAATGCATGTTTTCACATGCAGATTTGGCAGTTTCGGAGTACAATGCATTTGCATTGGATGTGTCTATATGTCTGTTGACTGGTGTGGCATGAAAAAAATTACGCTGAGTCGAATAGAGCCCCAAATACCCTTTCAGTAGAGCGCTAACGAACAAACATTGCGATGTCATGATAGGAGCTCAATGGCAAAATATCTATCTTTTTTACATGCACGAAGTCTCAGGGAGCAAGGTCTGGATTGAAGGGAGGGTGCGCGGGAAGCTTAAGTCCCGCACATATTTGGTGCACGAGCTGGAGTATAGATTCAATTAGAACAACACAGTGCAGCATATCGTCTTGGTATTAACTACAAGGCCAAGGTTATGATCGTAGATAGAGCGCACAATAATCATCGAGAAATAAAGTCAGTAGGCCGTAGTGAAGTAGTTCAAAGTTTTGTATACCTCGGTTCTTTGATCGACAATTCGGGTCGCTGTGCAAATGAGATTCGACGGCGCATTCAACAGGCACGTGTGGTCATGACAAAGCTTACTCAAATATGGCGTGACGATAACATCACTAAATACCTACCAAAATGTCGCCGGTTCAGTCTCTTGTGTTCTCCATATTTTTGTATGGCTCGGAAACTTGGACTGCTAAAAAGGCAGATCGAGCTCGCATAGATGCTTTTGAAATGTGGACGTGGAGGAGAATGCTGAGAGTTCATTATACCGCCCATTGACCCATCGAACTAACGTTTCCATGCTGGATGAGCTCGGGATTCCAAAGAGACTACCCCCCATTGTGTCGACGAGAATGCTTGCATTCTTCGGACATATTCACAGAAGCGATAATATGGAGAAATTTTTAGTTCAGGGTCATGGCCCGAGTGAACGGCGCCGTGGCCGTTCCCCTACACGCTGCTGGGTGGATACGACGTAACGGTTGCTGGATATGAGTATCAAGAGCGCCACTGAACTGATAGTAAATCGCTAACGATGGCGAGCTACAGTTCTCAAAACTATTGATAGATAATATTCGTGTCGACAGTACTCTAGCTCCGACTTAAGGATCTAGGGTATAGCGCGCGAAATTGAGAATCCAAAAAAAGACGTACTCCCCTGTTAGCGAGGAAGCGTGTGTGTGTCTAAGATGAGAGGAGATAAGTCCAGAAATCCAAACGTAAGGTCCAAAGGTCACCAGAAAAATAAAGTTTGCATTTCCAAACTCGTGACGTTACCTTTAAACTTACAATAATGATTCAAAAAGCAAATTGAAGAAGAAATACTGCGCTTTGTCACCTATTTAGCCTTTTTTTGATATCGTGTTTGGTTGTTAAATTACAGATATTTGAGGAACGTATAATTTTGCATTGCGAGTTTTTTTGCACACTAAAAACCTTTTTTGAGAAAGTCGCAAATTCTTTAAGGTCTTAACTCTCACCTTCTGAAATACTGTGTATGTAGTTTGAAAAACAAGTGAGTTCTGTTCGAAATGGGAATCCATGTTTTACAAATACATAATATGTATAACTGTGTACACCCAGGCCCCTTATTACATTTTGCGAATTCACAACATTGTGACTATGACGATGACATTCGTGACTTTCCCGATCTCTCAGCATCCTCTAGAGTGAAATGTCCCCTTTGGAATTATCTATACCACCTGAGCATCAATGTGGACAAGGTTCACCTAGAACACCAGTCATTTCTTCTAATCACTGATACATGTTTACCCTTCTATTAGATATTATTTATTACTACGGTAGTAGGTAGAGGCAATGGTCATTGCCGTTCATTGACGAATATACTGTTTCAGTTATATTATAGTAGACATATTTTTTTGCTTTATTACATACCAGAAACACACCGTCTTTGGGTCCTATAAAAATCCAAAAGCTTGTTCGACTTTGATCATTTGAGATAAACAGTTGTGGTTGTTCTTTTAGTTGTCAAATTAGTGAAACATAATAACAGAGGATAAGCGATAAGCTTCATCTTAACTTTAGCGGGAGTTAAAAAAACGACGCAAACGACGATGTGCCTCATACAGGGTGAGTTTCTAGTACCGGCTCGGTCGATAACTCCACTACTGTATAAGATAGCGAAAAAAGTTGTACATAAAAGTTGTAGCCACAGATATGCTCCTTGCTCAAAAAATATTTTGATTTATACAGGGTGATCCACAACTACGTGGTGATGCAAACATATATTTTTTAAATGAGACACCCTATATATTATCCCATTTGTAGGTTCTTTCTCTTCTCACAATATAAGGTATTATAACATTATACAGGGTATTTTAAAAGTTATGACCATATTTGTATCCAAATCGCTGTCAAACGAACGTACTGTATATCAAAAAGTAATGAATCAAAAAAAATGTTTTTTTTTACTTGGAAAGATTAAAAATATTCTCTAGTTCTAAAACTGGCTATAAAAAGAGCCCGCGACGCATATTCGTATACAGAGTGATGTGGAATGCAAAATCCAAATTTTCTCTCTTTTTTTTAAATGTAACCCCCAATATTTTATTATACCAAAGAACTGCTTTTAATATGCTCTTTCATTTTGTACAGCTCGTGTTATACCTACGTCCATCAGTTTCTGAGATATTTCAATTTTTCGGTAAATTTAAAATATAGCTTCTATTTGTGTACTGAAATTTACTTATTTTGAGAAAGTACTATCTAATTTGTTTTTTATTTAACGAGCAACTAAATTATAAGGTCATGATAGTATTTGATGAAGTCAAAACCCTGATTCATCGAGATAATAAAGTCAAGTATGCTGAGGAAACAATTTTGTAGGCGTGATGCATAATTATCAAACAGATTTATCAGGTATGCTTTTAAAAATTGACAGTTCTCATAACCTGCTCCATAATTCCATACTGTGTGAAAAACGAGCTTTAAAAATTAATTCTTCCATTGAGGGTATTTAGGAGAATCTTTGAGAGATTGCCTACTTATCTTTAGAATATATATATCAACTATGAACAGCAATATCCAGAGCGGAGGCAGTCTAAAACTAATGCGATTGAAAGATTGAAGAATTGTTTTATTTGGACCGTGTAATTTAATATTTCATAGCCTACGTGATAGATCTGCTTGATAATTATGCATGACGTCTATAAAATTGTTTCCCCAGCACACTTGACCTATATTATCTCGTAAATCCAGTGTTTTGACTTGATCAAGTAACATTATGACCTTATATTTTGGTTGTTTCTTAAGCAAAAATAAAATTTGATAGTATTTTCTCAAAATAAATGGATTTCAGTAAGCAAATAGGTGTTATATTGAAAATTTGTAGAAAAATCGAAATATCTCAGAAACTAATGAATGCAGCCATAACAAGTGCTATACAAAGATGAAAGAGCATATTCAAAGCAATTCTTCAGTATAATAAAATATTAGGGGTTACATTTAAAAAAAGAGAGCAAATCTAGATTTTGCATTCTACATCAACCTGTATCCGAATATACATCGCGGACTTTTTTTATAGGCGGTACTAAATCTAGATGAAAATTTTTATCCATCCATGTAAAAAAAGATTATTTTTGATTCATGACTTTTTGATATACAGTACGTCCATTTGACAGCGATTTGGATATAAAAATGGTCATAACCTTTGAAATACCCTGTATAATGCAACAATACTCGATATTGGAACGGAAAAAAATGCATGTTTGCATCACCACGCAGTAATGGATCACCCTGTATAAATAAAAATATTTTCTGAGCAAGGAACATATCCGTGGCTGCAATATTTATATACAACTTTTTTCGCTGTCTTCTATAGTAGTGGTGTTATCGACCGAGCCGGTACTAAAAACTCACCCTGCATAATTATAATACGGCTCATACCTACCGAACGTTTAAGCTAATACAAAATCCTTGAGAAAAGTGACAGGATAATCTGGCAGACTGAATTCTGAAGAAGACTAGAAGTGTGGAGCGTAGGTCGGCCGATAATAAATTGGAAACGTGTAGGGGAAAGGTGACGACATCCGGCATATTTTTCCGGCAGAGCGGTCCGGACCCCGCCACCGCAAATACGTTTATAACACTATCCGGAGCCCGGAGCCGGTTTCTCGCACTGTCAACTGCAGATTGCCAATAATCATCCGACAAGCTGTTATAGCTACAATCTTATACGTTCAGAAGAAGGCGGCAAAAACGATGTTAGACCAGAGGCGGACTCAGCTCAGGCTGTTTTATCATCTTTTGTATGAAACCTTACACACCCATTCTCTTTTTTATAACGTTGTGGTGGTATGGTTTTTGTTCTGGGTTAGATCAGGGCCTTGATTCTATTTCGCAGGCAACGGTCGCCTCTTGGCGACAGTCGCCTAATTTGGAGGATTCGGCCAATGGGACTTTAGTATTTATGCTACCATTGAAAAGTGTTGTCAACAGCCGCGTAAATGATTTGCTGTCATTGGTCGAATCCGCTAAATTAGGCGACCGTCGCCTGTAAATTAGAATCAAGGCCCAGGTTGCATGTAAGCAGGACGATTATGCGTCATTCCACTTCGACCCTATTTTTTTATGGTTAATCTCCCGCAAAAGCTGAAAGCCTATGGCGCTGTAGAAGCGCTGAGAGATGATAAGTGTCGGTGCACGTTAGACTTGAAACACTGCAAGCTGTAGCCGTCGGGAAACAAATTCCCCGGCAGCTGATTCTACAGCGCCGAAGTTCCAAAAGAAGGAAAGCTAAAGGAGACTGGTTCAGGAAGTAGAGACCTCGACCTGGCAAGGATGATCTTGGAGAGCCCCTCTAGTGTTCCTCGTTTGGACGGTCTTTGGTGTTATTATCTGGGACAGCTCACTCGAACATCTTCCGTGATAGAATCCGTAAAACAGGGACAGGTCAGCCACCCTTCTCCGATTTTCCAGACTGTGAAGCTCCTTTGTGAGGTTAGACGTATCGATCAGTCTGATTTCTCTCCTCTCGATAGTGTCCAGAAACTTTAGAGATTGCTTTGGAGCACATCACACATGGGAGCAATACTCCAGCGGTGGTCGGATCTGTCCCTTGTGGAGCAGCAGTAGCTGCTCTGGTGTATAGAACTTGCTGTAGCGAAACAAAACTCCAAGCTTTGGTGATACTGTTTTAGCAATACTAACAACGTGGTCGTGCCAGGACATGTGAAAGAAGGTGACTCAACTATTCGCTGACCCTCCATTCCCACAGTTGGTAAGCCAACGTGAGACTTCTTTGTCAGTGTTGTTGCAGTGGAGTTTTTTGTACGTTAAATGTACTTTATTTACTAATCCTCACTCAACAATTGTTTTGATATCTACATTGATCTGTGAGGCATGTTGCTGATGCCGACGTAACGTCTCCTGGGATGATAGTGGCTTGCCTGGTTCCATACACGATTGCACGATATTAATGTACTATACTATGTACTATCCAATGCGAAGCTGTAGATTAGGTTAGATTAGGTTAGGTTGAAGGTGAGTGGGGCAGCGCTGGACATGTGAAAGAAGGTGACTCAACTATTCGCTGACCCTCCATTCCCACAGTTGGTAAGCCAACGTGAGACTTCTTTGTCAGTGTTGTTGCAGTGGAGTTTTTTGTACGTTAAATATACTTTATTTACTAATCCTTACTCAACAATTGTTTTGATATCTATATCGATCTGTGAGGCATGTTGCTGATGCCGACGTAACGTCTCCTGGGATGATAGTGGCTTGCCTGGTTCCATGCACGATATTAATGTACTATCCAATGCTTAGCTGTAGATTAGGTTAGGTTGAAAGTGAGTGGGGCAGCGCTGCCTCCTTCCACTGCGACTCAGTTGTGTCTATTGTGGCTCACCCCAGCAGTAGATGCTCTGGTGTATACAGCTTCCTACGCTTCCTACGGTGGACCAAAACTCCAAGCTTCTCGGATGCCGTTTTAGCAATATTGACGACGTGGTCGTGCCAGACATGTTATTGTTGATGTTGGTCTCCAAAAGTTTGACGGTAGGTCACTCGAATATGGGACGACCCTCCATTTCCACACTGGGCGAGCCAATGTGAGACTTCTGTGTGAGTTTTTTGTACGTTGAACTGTAATTTATTTACTAATCCCCACTCAGAAACAGTGTAGGGGATAGGACCGATCCCTGAGGAACACCGACGTTTATTGAAAATATATCTGATGAATAGCCTACGACTCCAACTATATATTGCGTCTATTTAGAGGTTACCGTACAATTTACACCTCTTGACAAAGGTGATTGTCGTATTGGGAACCATAGAGTCCGAGGCTATTCTGAGTATATCGTGGTTTATATCATTTTTCTTGCTTTGCTACAATATCAACCGCCAACAGCAAAGATTCTGCAATAGTATACTTTTTTTTTGAGGAGCTCGCTTGAGCTTACTGAAATACAACCTGCTATTTTTTTTAAATCTCAGAAAAATCTTTACTCACCCGCCAATCTACGTGATCTTTTGCAAAAACTGGAAACAACTTACCTAAAACAAAGAAAAGATAGGTTTAATAAGGAATTTTATAACTAAATAATAAAAACTGCGAAACTTAGATACATAAAGGATCTGCCTCCACTGGATGGATTCTAGAAAACTATAGAGATTATTCATTCTCATTATTGTTGCAAAATATGGTGAAAATTTCACAACATTACTTCAGTACTGAGTTATAGAGAGGTCAAGATTTACCGGATAGGGATACAGGCAGATAGACAGATAGGAATACGTTCCATACTTTTTTTTTGTTTAAATCGCTTCAAAGTTGAAAGCACAATTCTGTGATTCGAATATTTTTTGAGCAGATTTCTGGAGCTGTTAGTGGTAGGTTCTATATTGATTAATGATTTTTATTGACTGGCATTCTTTCCAACTAGATATACCCAAGAGACGACCCTAGGAGCCCTAATCCCAAAATATTGGATAGAAAGCCAACAAGTAAAGGATTTTTAGTAAAAATATTTAAAATCCCATATCTTTATAACGGTTACAGTTACATATTATTGTTACAAGTCTTTAGTTTGATTAGGCAAGAAAACATTTGGCACGGATTTAATTATTTATTTGCACTAACTATATACACTACGCCTAACCTAATACTTAACAGTCCAATTTATTTACAGTCACTGAGTCACTACACTATTTTATATTTGTCCTTCACTTCACTAATTTATGTCAATTATCCCTGTAACTAACCCCCGCCGCCTGCAGACGCCGCTATACAGGGTGTTCCGGTGATCATGTTACAAACTTCTAAGGTAGATAAAATACAACAAAATAAGAAAAAAGGATCATATGAACATGGGTCCGGAAACGCCTCCTCAGGGAGCTAGGGCCCTTCGAATATGACCTTCAAAAACTACTCTCCGTTTTATAGCTTCGGTACTACTGCGCCTATCGCCACCAATTTTGAAACATGAAATGTAATTGGTAGGTTCATCAATTTGAGCCTTTCGGACTTTGTCACCTCTAACCAGGGGCGTACAAACCAGGGGAGTACTTGGGTAAATTTGGCGCTACTTCTCTAAGACGTCAATTTCTTGCCATTTTTATATCTGATTATGATTCTCCACTGCCTTTTACATAAAAAAGGTACTCTTAGTAATAGTCGCTATCTGTTGAGTAGTTTTTGAAGGTCATCTTCGAAGGGCGCTAACTCCCTGGGGAAGCGTTTCCGGACCCATGTTCATATGAACTTTTTTTCTTATTTTCGTGTGTTATCTATCCTATAAGTTTGTAACATGATCACCGGAACACCCTGTATATACGCATCTCGGGATCGGGACAACTCCGTCCACTTCCAGTCGCGTTCCAGTGACTTCTCCGCGTTCGTGGCCGATTTTCTAGAAAGAGGCAGAGCCGGACTGGCACACTATACAGGGTTACTGGTAACTCGACCACTTTCTTGCAGAAAGTGATAGAGGGACTCAAATGCAATAGATTTAACCTCCCATACGTAATTCCGAAAACCGATAGTTTTCGAGATAATTAACATTTAATGTTTTTCAACGATATGTCCAAATTTCCACACTGCATCCCAAATTTAGAAAAACCCTGCTGTCGATTTTAGTAATATCCAATTTAGTTTTTTACTGACACATACGCAAATCTAATTTAGTATTAAAATGTGTAAAAATACTAAACAGTTTCAAACTACATACAATTATTTAAAAAATAAAGAACAAAATTTTTACATTCACCGTAAAAGAAAATTGTCTAGCTCAAAAAAAGATACACAACCAGTCAAACAAATTATTAGTAAAAACTTCCTTATCTGATGGCCTATTCCAAGGACAAGAATGACAGTATAACCACAAGTAACTATTTAACAGAATTCATCAACATAATACAGAATCATCAGCAACATGATATTCCAGCATGATGGTTTGTCCAGCACATTACCGTATCACAATTCGGCAGTTGTTGGACAACACATACCAGAACAAATGGATAGGGAGGGGTGAACCCATCCCATGGCCTGCGCGGAGCCCAGACCTGACACCTCTTGATTTTTACGTTTGGGGTCACATGAAGGCATTGATTTGCGAGACTCCAGTTAATACTTCTGACGAACTAGGGCAAAAAATTATCAATGCGGCAGAGGAGATGAAACGAACTTTTTCAACACGAGTTACAAAAACCGAAGTGAGGAAGCGGATCCGTACTTGTATCTGAAATCAAGGGCAACACATCGAGCAAAATCTCTAGAAACTTTGAGTGGATTTAATTTGGTTTACTTGGATAAAATCATCGACCGCATTTGCAAACATTCTAGTATGTAACTGAGTTATCAATAATGATTGTACTGTCATTCGTTCTTTTTGAATAGGTGATTGTTATTTATTGCTGTTTATAATCTTTCTGAAAAGGTTGTTATAGGTAGGAAAGTTTTAAGCGATTTGTTCAACCGTTTGTATAATTTCTTTTGAGCTAGATAATTTGCTTTCACGGTGAATGTAAAAATTTTGTTGATTATTTTTATATTTCTATTTAGTTTGGAACTATTTAGTATTTTGAAACATTTTAATACTAAGCTAGCTTTATATGTTATTTAAATACTAAAATGAAAATTATCAGATTTTAGGATCTAGTGTGGAAATTTGGACATTTGGTTGAAAAACATTAAATGTTAATTATCTCGAAAACTATCGGTTTTCGGAATTACGTATGGGGGTTAAATCTATTACATTTGAGTCCCTCTATCACCTCTTGCAGGAAAGTGGTCGAGTTACCAGTAACCCTGTATATCGAAATCCTTCAGAAATGACTTAAATAATAACGTCCTTCAACGTTTAGCACGACTTACCCAGTAATCCAGTATACTATACGCCATAAAGATCTGTATTGATCTATGCGTTTCTTTCGAAAACATTTCTGGGACATGACGTATGCTCTACCAAAACCACTAATTCCTCAGAGTAACACCTGAACAATGGAGGTAGTAAACAAACCACTTCAGCTTTGCGTGCTCAAAGCCATTATCTTAAGTAAATAAATAAATTTTTGACACCTCAGCCTCCAAACATTGATCAGCTGTGACCTCGTAGCTACAGTTCAATCTTTAAACAATGCTGTGTAAGCATCTCGAAAAACTGTTAAACTGTACTCGAATATAGCACAGCAAGTCCGTAAAGCTTCACTACAGTTACCAACAAATAGCGAATTCGATTTTGCTGGCCAAGCATAAAAGACGCACAAACAAAACAAACGTTTGACAGTCGAGGTTCTGCCGTAAATAAGTCACATAAACATTATATCGGCGCGGCGTTGCCAGCTCCTTAAATTTTATGTAAGACTTCAGAATTTGCGTTTATGATGAAGTAATATGTAGTAACGCAGTAGAGGCCAACTATTGATTTTGCTGTAATCGTTCCTGAACCATCAAAATACCGTCTTTTTTTAAAGTAGAATGGAATATTTCTGGACACTATAGAATTAAGACGATAGTAAATAATTATACTTGCCGTATCTGGTGGCCAATATGACAACGTAAGAAAAGATGTCAGCCTATTAGAATTATTTACTACCTCTGTGTTCAGTTGTTAGTCTGAGACTAATACCAAAAACATGAGACGTTCGTACCGCATAAATATCTATCCATGAGTATAGGAGCCTCAATAAGCTAACATCGGAAATAAACATCGGAGCGCATCAAGGGCTGATAAAAGGGCTGGCTCACCGATTGCATTGCATCGGTAGACTGCCAAAAAGAGAGAAAGAGAGGGGAGCAGCGTGGAATTAGCCGGCATGTTGTATCGGAGATCAAAGGAGGCGCACACCCGCCACCCGCCACCCGCGCACGTGCCGGGTATCCAGATGCAATTTCACAGCCGCCTGCGACACGACCGCGATACGAAAGGACCCGCGAATCCATGCGGGGTGCCGACTGAATTCTTTATTCGGTCACTGAAGTATTGTCCGTTTATTCTACGGAGACTCTGTAACAAAACGGTGACACTTAATGACAGGGTGTCTCTATGTGCCGTCTTCTCTGTCACCGTACATTAACAAAGACAAGTAGGGGCACTCTAAGCTCCACCTAAAATGTGGTCTTTCCAGCTGTGCTCTCGGATACTACGCAAGCTGGCGGATTCTGGCGCCCGGCGATCTCGAGCAGTAGCTGAACGCTAACAGCTGTGGTTTACAGGGTCAGTCCACCTAACACGCGACACGGTGCACGGGTTACAATCGGTCGGATCTACCGCGGTGCCTAAATAAGTAGTATTTGTGTATTATTGAGCGTTTTGCGGGTATTTCACAAAAAAATTCCGGCGACATGCTCTGTATATGGCCCCATTGTTTTTTTTATATTTGTGCCTAGTTATTTTTAAAATATCTGTTTTTAATTCTTTAATTTTATTACTGACTTGATTCTTAAGTTTTTTAAATTCATTTTCCAAATTCGTGTTTCCCGGTTCTTTAACTTTTTGTTTATAAATTTTGACTCGGTTTTCAATCATTTCGAGAATTTCTTGATTTATCCAGTCATTATTTTCACGTATCTTATACGTGTTTTTAAATTCCGAATCTTTTTTACAGGAAGTGATTAAGTCAATTAGTTCCTGAAATAATTGAACTTCTGTAGTTTGAATATTCTTTTCAAATCTTGAGATGAATTTTTTATGATCTATTCTGTTTACTTCTTTCCTATATTTTGTCGCAAGTACTTTTATGTTTACACCTAAGGTTATTGACAACAAATTATGAATGATCAGACTGTTACTGTTACTTACTACTTGAATCAAATTACTACATTTATCTGACAAAACATGATCTATAATACTCCTTGAGCTATTTGCCACCCCAGTAGCTGCATCTGCAGTTATTGTGTTGAATGGTTTATTGAATAATAAATTATATTCTATCTATACTATAGAATTCATTTCTAGAGAGCCTACTCTCACATGCTTTACATGTCTGGTAGACATGAAAATTCGGATGCTCTCTATCTCCGTCAATCGACCTATGACGCACTGATGATCGCTAATAAGCGTGAAACAGCTGTCTGCGTACTGGTGGATTGACGGAGATATAGAGCAATCCCCGTGAGTCTCAATAGTTTTAAGTTTCTACCGTGGCTTTACTTGTAACCATCTCATCATAAGGTGTTTGTAGAGATGTACAATTAAATAAATAAAATAAATAAAAATAGATTTAAACTTAAAAGCTGAGATTTAATTTTTGAATCTTAAACACTCTAAAATGTATCAGATATAATATTATATCTAATTTTAAGGTTCTTCATTAATCTGGACTAAAACATCACAAAAATAATCTTCCTTTAATTAATGACCCTTGTCCAACAAAAAAGATACAACATGAGTAATGGTGCAACGGCAAAAATATTTTTCTAAACAAAACGCACCCCATCGGTTCAGAGGTATACAATTAACGCTAATAAATCACGGTTTTCTAGAAAAATCGAGAGATCCCTGACCACCCCCGGTCAATATATCTCAATATACACGCAGGATGGATAGCGGGTGAGCGGGCCTGAGAAGACCTCCCTTGTGGCAGTGTGTATATAAACTTCCTCGTTCCCAGCTGAAGGTGGATGTCGTTTTGGGTGGGCCAAACGTTTAAACCCCGGTACAGTTGCTCCCAGAGGGGTGCTAGCCCACCGACTACCTGGTCGATCCTACAGTTCGCTCTCTTGCGAACATCTGACTGAATATTGGGTAGGGATGGGTTGCTGAAGTAACATATTCAAGGGTGACAGGAGATTAACACCCGTATGCACCGTTTGGCGATTCTAATCCTAGTTCCCTAATCACGTTTTGCTAAGATTGGGGATACGGCAAGGTTGATGTGTTCGCAAGATTGTTTTGACAGTGACAGTGTCAAAATTGTCAGTTTGCAGTGCATAATAAACTAAGAGCGTTTTCGACTTACTGCCCTTCATAGGAACTGAGTGTCAAAATTATGTTCGTCTTAGATTTCAGTGCAAAACTAGTGTGGTTCTTTGTTTTCGACTTATCCACTTAATTGCACTTGAGTGGAAATTATCTCTTTGAGCTCGTGGCGATTTCAGTGCGTCTATAAAATATTAATTGTAACCTATTTTATTTGTCAGAGAAAATAACTTTCTGAATTAAGAACTGGGTAGTGGGGTAGTATACATAGTAGCATGAAAGGTGCGGAAAGTGTAGCTGGAAGAACTGCGAATATCGTCATCTTCGGATTATGAGGAAATTGAAGCATATCTAGTTAAATTGCAAACAATGGCTGCGGTGTCACAAAAATACGAATATTTGTTGTAGATGTTGTTCATATACTGACTGTACTGACGGAAGAAGAGATACAATAAGATATACATAAGTATTTACCGATATAGATAGATATTCATTTTTAGTGCAAAAGCCATATTGCACAAAATGCTGTTAGTTTTTATGTCGATAAATAGAATAAATTATTGAATAAGGCGGATTCAAACTATTCACATTCCAAAACCACCACAGAATGAAATTGAGCTCTCGCGATGCAATATGACAACTGTCATCAGTTGGCTGACAGAACAATTACTTGAATTGCACTGAAATTTGGTGTATGCTCGACCAGTTCATATTTATTGCACTTCTGGGCACCAGACGAGTTTTCAATGTGCACTGTAGTGCAATCGTGGTTAAAATCAGTGCAGTAAGTCGAAAACGCTATAAAACTCATCGCGCAACTGTAATACTTAAGGTTCCCTTAAGTAATACTCAAGGGATATTTGAGGGACCCTACAAAATCGAAATGTCATGTCATGTTGACATTTCGTTACTTGAGTATTACTCAAGGTAAGGGGAGACCCTCAAGTATCTGTCGCAACATAAAACCTTATTTAGAAGATCCTCAAGTATTAAGGCACCTTTAAGTATCGACTATGAGTACGACCTTAAATTTTTTGATCCAAAAGCACTCAATGGCTTTTAGTAGACGCCTAGCGCATCTTTGAGGTTTAGGTAAAACTTCAGGTCGAAATTTCTAAAGAGTAAAAGGGTGACTTGATCCATACACCCATTGAAAAAATGAAGCCAAGTTGATTGACTCAGTGCTTTCCATAAGTCACGGTGATACCAGTTTATTATTTTACCATAGCATGAAGCTAGTGTGTCATACCCTTGCAATCAAATCGTTGGCCACCTTACCGCAAAAAAGTGTGTTATGCCGCTAGTTCTTTCTTTCACAAGTCATTGGACAGTCCATTATGAATTTTTCAGTTTTACAACCCCCCCAACCCCAACCACTCTAATTTCACCTCCACTCAAAAAAAAAATGGAAAACAACCACGAACCCCTAAAACGCCTAGAAATGAAGTTTGAGCTGTTTTTATATTTTTCACTTTCATGATTATGTATTGCTGCACCACCACTAGATATGTCCTTACATGCCCAAAAAGCGTATTATCTCGAAATCTCAAATTTTCGTCCTTTTACATAAGTTACATAAGTTATTACAATAAGTTACTACAGCACCATGAATTAAAAATTTTTATGGTTTTTTTAAATAATAGCAGAATAATAATAAAAAATTAGTTTCTCTTGTTCAATCCATGACTTAGAAAGGAACGGTACGACATTTATCAAACTTTTCTGGTAGAGTATGACTACAGCAAATATACCCTGTTATCCAATACTTTGGACTGTCATCCGTGTCAACAGCGAACAGCTGCTCGGCTAGTGATAAGAAAAAATCCCCCAGAATGAATTTTGATTCATACATTGATGGCATACGTACATGGATGGGATTCCGTTTTAAAAATGATATCTAGTTTGATATCAAAAACGATAGTAGCGATTCCGTTTGCCACAATTCGACAATAAACTCGATATCTATACTCGACAGCTACAAAGCAGTCGATTCAATGCTTAGATTCTCAAGAGTGAGGTTATACATCTGTTTACACAAACACTGAAACTTTATAGTGCACTCTATACTTCAGTTTTTTGAAACTTAAGGGAAATTATGAGTAGGTATATTAGTGGCAGCAGTAACTAGAAAATAAACTTTTATTTCGATGTTTGACCCATTCTAGCTGTAAATTCTTGTCCAATGCATCGTTGGTATGAACCTGGGGCTGCACTCGATGCTCGTACCGCTACTGACGAGCAATTGACTTAAAAATATGTAAACGAAAAAATGTATTTGTTTCAGTCAAGCACCTTTGCTGTGAATTTTTAGATAGTGAATCAATTTCTTGTTCACAAAAATAGATATTATATTTTAGCATTCAGGTATTCAGTAAAAATTTTACTAAGATGGTTCTGAATCCTGACGTGCAGGATTGCCAATTCAGACCACTCCTAAAAAATTAAATGTGAGGTGCACTTCTTCGTCAGCTGATACCTATCAAATAGACGTCAAGCCAGTCTATAGTATCAGGTAACAGAGTACGCCAATACTCGACTACTCCCATCTCTATCCTCAAATTTCCCATCGAACTGAGAAACAGGTGCCATGGACCAAGCTTGACCCGTCCTTAATTGAGTTATATTTTATTGAGTGTTGTGGTAGACAGTCCTAACAGCTATAGACGGTCAGTCCAATTAGCCCAGAACCTATCTACAGAATTTTCAAGTGGATATTTAGGCAGGCAAGAGGCTAACATTCTAAGATAACCCTCTTAGTTATTAGCCGCCTTCAATAGAGTATTTGTGTGTCATTAAGATAGTGAAGTTCTACAGTCCTAATTTTCTCTTTTACGACGAGAGTGACGGGTAATTTGAGATTTGAGAGATTAGAAGAAGGCGTAGAAAATAACATAAACTTATACAGGGTGTCTTAACAACAATTTTGGAACACTCGTGTCAGGGTGAGAAAATTTTATAATTCGAAAATACTATTATCCAAGAGAGTAGTTAAATACAACTTAAAAACGATGCCTTAAAATGCTAGGAAGACGGAGTTTCAGTCGAGTGTAACATAAACAACTAAACATCTGGCCGATATCATTTTCTAAACATCTAAACAGTTTGAATAAGAGTTAATTGGTGTGTATCTATTTATGTTTACTTGTGTAAATTATACCAGTTGCTAACCTGTAGGTTATGCGAATCACACCAATATAAAATAATGTCATGATCTTTAATTAAACCTATGGTAACCTACCGACTTTACAAATTTATTCTTCTTCACTGAATTGGTTACTAAGGTATTTTTTTTTAATTTAGTTCCAAATGTGTCAACTCAAGCGCCTTCCTGCTACACGCCCAATCTTTTATTTTATGTTGAATTAGTACTCGTAAGTTGTTTTGGCTTTTTTTTAAGGGTTAATAATGTTTTATTTTTGGAGAAATTTGTACCGAAAAGTCTGGCAATGTCGCACCTCTGAAAGGATATAACCATTCGATTTTGATAGAGGTCAAGAGTCAGACATGGGAAGTCGAACGGCACAAAATCTTCGGCTATAAATCAAATATTTGACTATATAGTTCAAGTTCATATACGCGTCGCTATAGTGCGGGATTGTGCAACAGGTGGTATAATCCTTATTATTTTATATTTTTTTATCCTTCCTTTGTTCCTTTTTCGCCATTTGTTGCTTAGCAATTTTGGACCCAAATTTGTGGCGAGAGATAGCGGTAAGCATTTTCAACCTTCAATTATTATAGTCCACTTTCATCAGACAATTTGCGTGAATATATTTTATATATTTATATTCGTGTAAGCTGCCCATACATAAGTCATTGTTTAAAAATTCCAATGTATTCTTAATTGATCATTTTAGCCATTTATTTTTTTAATATCTATTTTACTGCCACCGTCATTAAATGTTTATATGGTAATCGCCCAGAATTATTATACCCTACACTCGTAAGACTTCGTTTTTGAACAATTTTGGTAGGGGGTGAAATTGAGGGAATAAGCTTAAAAGGAGTACGAGTTACTTTAAAATATTCTTACTCACTTTCTACAGCTATTATTAGGCTCCTAAAATATACTGCTAGCAAGTAAAATATCCGACCACTGAGAAAAAAAGGGTTGCGGTTGATGAAATGCGGTACGACCAAATACAATAATCTTCTTCTGCTTAACAAGCCGTCTCCATCAGTGAAGGTTGGATATCACAGTGGCAAATTCTTCTCTGCTTTCAGCGGTTCTTATCAATTCTTCGAATCCCAGGCCAGTCCACTGACGTATATTCCTCAGCCATGACAGTTTTTTCCGTCCCAGCCCCCGTTTGCCTTCGATCTTTCCTTTTACGATAAGTTGTGCGTATCGATATTTATCATTTCTCAGTATGTGGCCCAGGAATGCTCTTTTACGTATTTTTATGAGTTTAAGTAGTTCTCGTTCTGTTCCCAGCCTGCGCAAAACTTCTTCGTTTGTAGTACGCGATGTCCATGTTATTTTGAGTATTCTGCGGTATGTCCACATCTCGAAAGCTTCCAATTTATTGATAGCTTGTGTTTCGAATGTCGTACAAGAGAGTAGACCATACATAACATTTTGAGAGTCTTAAACGCAGGTCAGGACTGATGCGTGAATCGCAGAGGAGCTTTCTGAGACGTACAAAACAGCTTCTGGATTGTTCTATTGTTGATCTTATTTCTGTGTCTGGATTTATTTTGCTGCCCACCCAGCATCCCTGGGTATTGAAACCTGTCTACCTGTTCAAGAGTCTTTCCATTTATTTGGATTGGTTGTGGCACATTCTTTGATTTTTTAATCACCATTACCTTGGTTTTCTTGGCGTTTATTTTCATACCGAACTCTTCGCAGGCATTGTGAAGGCTGTTGAGGAGTCGTTGTAAATCCACATCTGGGTCAGCGATCAAGACAGTATCATCAGCGTAATAATAACCGAACTCATTTGCCATGATTAGTTTATAAAAAATACAACAGATCAATAATGGGTGAGCCCTCCATGTCTACGAATGCACTGCTCTAGCCTGCGCGGCATACTGGTACTCTTGTTGTTGATAAACTCTAGAGGTACAGCCTCCCAAGCTGCCCTCACAGCATGTTCCGTTTCGTCCAGCGTGGTCGGAGGATTGGGTAAGTCGCCTATGTATCGACCCATCCAATCCCATGCTTTCTCAATTGGCGATAAATCGGATAATTGAGGGGGCCTGGGGAATACCCTGATCTCAGCTTCCTGTAGGCACCGCATCGATACCCTTGCAATATTGCAATATTTTTTGTTGTACCGATGGCGAAATACGCACATACATTTAACATATAACGTTTGTTATTGTTTTCTCTGTAAGAAACCATAATGTTATTCCACATAAGTGGTAAACATTTCTATTATTGTTTTATGAATTATATTACTCTTATTACTATTTGTCATTTAAATGGTTAATTACCTTTGTGATTAGTCCACGCATACTTTTGTTCTACATAAATTGCAGTTTTTTTATTCTTTGTTTATGTTGTTGTTATTAGTCTTGTAAATGGTTACTTATACTATTGGGCAAATAAATGCTATTATTAATATGAGGACGTGCATTATCTTGCCAGAAGAAACCCTCTTCGAGGCCTCGAACATATGGAATGGCAATTGGTTCTAACACCTTAATCACATAACGTTGCGCAGTCATTGTGCCACAAATCACGAGTAAAGGTGACTTGTTGTTAAATGCAACGGCACCCCAAACCATCAAACCAATAGGACGGTGTACTTGGCGCTCAACAGCAAACTGGAGATCACGTCGTTCACCCCGTCGTCGTCTTACGCGTTGGTATCCGTCATGTGCTCCCAGATAAAATCTGGACTCATCGGAGAAGGCCATCTGATGCTACTCAGCATGCCATTGTCGGTGTTCTTGGCACCAATCTAAGCACTAGATGCGGACGATATGATCCTAAGCCCATTTCACTCAATCTGTGGTAAACGGTGCGATTTCGAATGGGCCTCCCTATAGCGGCATACCGAGCGTCAGCAATAGCTCGAGTGGATCGCATTCTGCCTCGAAGGGCCAGTCATCGTAATTGAAGATCTTGCCGGTGTGTAGTTCTTCTACGTGCTCCAGAACCTCTAGCTTACTGCATTCGTCCTTCTGCGATCCATACGCGGCATGCTGCTACAACTGTAGCCACGCTACGCCCCATGGTTTCAGCAATTGCCCTGAAAGCAACACGGAGTTCTCGTTGGCCTACAATCTGACCTCGTTCAAAAGGGCTTAACTAAACTGGGGCTGTCGTTTTCTAGGGGGGATCTTTACACAACCAATTAGTTTCTGGCTACATTTAAAAGAGATATCATCGTTTTTGAATCGATAAAAAGCCATGATTTGTCTTCACACGTCTAGAGTTTTTTAGAGGTGCCTTGTAGGTAAATGGCGTCTGAATGAACAAAAAATGTTACAGGTTTAGACAAATTTTCAATGCAAATATCCCTTTTATTTCTAGATATACATGGTACAAAAACTTCCAAAAAGTATTCTTGAGCTCCTTTGAAATCCATTGAGTGTGAGGTAACCTATGTATGGAAAAATAACATACGTAGTCTATAGAAATCTAACAAAATGCTACTTCAGAAGGACAAGTTGACAACACTACCAACAGATAACAACTATTTTCATCACATTTATTCATTATTGTTAAACAGCTTTTCCTGCTTGTTCAAATAAAATGCTCACGGTAAATCTATCAACACATATACGTACATTCTCAAATAAAATCTAGTTGGATTCCATGTAAAAGATCTAATCATACCCACAGACATGGCCTGGCGTGGTGGTAGACATCAAATTATAAATAATTGTGTGAACCCATACGAGGAAAACTCGTTGTTTATGTAAAGAGGGCCAGAAGAATTAATGAAGCTGTTCAAAGACAGACAGATCCTTGTCTAGTTTACATATTCGTCGCATCCTACAGAATGAATGTCTTCATACGGATGCTTCTTGGAATTGGAAACAGACTGGCATTCACGAAATGCAGCTTTCTATTCCTGTAAACTTAATCTACTAGTTTATCGTCAAATACAGTGGCATGTATTAAGCTGTGTTTCTTTTTATAATACCTGGTGGATTTTGGAGATTGTATTACAGTCGTAGTTTACACAGAGAAATAGTTTATACATAGAGTCGACGACACATTAACGTTTATTTCTATTACTTTCCATGCTGAGTGAAGGGAGTATTGTGATCACGAAAATTTTCGTTTTTGAAATAATATGCTTTTGGGCATTTTATGATGTCTATAAATCGATCGATCTGTCCGTATGTCGGTTGGCGAATTTGTAGCCGCATAGTTTCAGTAATCGCTGCATGGGTTGTGATGAAATTTGGCTAGCGTTATGCTATGGAGTCGTAGTAGGTAACGCTGCTATAATTCGAGGGCTGCTCTATACCTCCGTCAATCCACCAGTACGCAGACAGCTGTTTCACGCTTATTACCGATCATCAGTGCGCCATAGGTCGATTGACGGAAATAGAGAGCATCAACCTATGGCGCACTGATGATCGCTAATAAGCGTGAAACAACTGTCTGCGTACTGGTGGATTGACGGAGGTATAGAGCAGCCCTCGTATATCGGCTTCCATACGTAGCGGCATATAGAACCCGCGCTCTCTAGTGGCCAAGCGGATGCACCTTGGCGTCCCACCAAGAAGTCTTCTGCTGCTAAGCAGAGATTTCCTTGGTTTGCCGTTACCTTCGGGTACTAGATGGCGCACCGGCAGAATTCTTTCTGTCTGCTCGCTGCTATAATTTTGAAGATCGGTGCATGGGCGGCGGAGTAATTAGCAAAGAAACAAAAAAATTCAAATATTCGTTTTTAGGCATTTTAGAAATTTCTAACCGTTTTCTACTTTTTTTTGGGTGGGTGTAAAATTGGGGTAGTTGGTAGGTGGAGAGTTATAAAAATAAAAAATTTGTTCTATTCATAATAGGCTGTCCATTTTCATGAAAGAAAGTCCTAGCGGCATAATACACTTTTTGGGTCCATCTAAACATTGACATATTTTTGTATGCTTCGGAAACTTGGACTGTTAAAAAGACAGATCGAGCTCGCATAGATACGTTTGAAATGTGTACGTGGAGGAGAATGCTGAGAGTTCCTTATACCGCCCATCGAACTAACGTTTCCATACTGGATGAGCTTGGTAGTCCAATGAGACTATCCTCCATTGTGTCGACGAGAATGCTTACTTTCTTCGGACATATACACAGAAGCGATAATATGGAGAAACTTGTAGTTCAGGGTCACGCCCCGAGTGGGCGGCACCATGGCCGTTCCCCTACACGCTGGGTGGATACGACTAAGCAGTTGGCGGATATGAGCATCAAGAGCGCCATTGAACTGACAGTAAATCGCGAACAATGGCGAGCTACAGTTCTCAAAACTATTGATGATATTCGTGTCAGCAATACTCTAGCTCCGGCTAAATGTATTTTACGAGTTCACAACATGTCTGTTAAGACACAAGACATAAAAAAATCCTTAATCTACCTTCGCTCAAGTAGGCTTTGACATAATGATCGACATTTGTTAGAAATTAATTATTGAAATGTTTCCGTTGGAATTTTAAGCAGACGTTTTAGAAAAAAAACTCGAATCTCACCTAACCATTCCAAGACAATAGCAGGAGACTATTATAGCAGTTCCTTCGCGCAGTTTTTCTTTATCAAGACAGGACGACAGGGCCCTAAAAAACCATTTGTTGGTGATTTTGTTGCTGGTAATTTCAGAGGAACACGGCAAGCCGGCTCAGCCCAGCAATTCCAGATGTTGGCGACAGATAGACTAAAAAAGGGCAGGTAACTGTCGCTGCTTATCGGATAAAGATCTGTCTGTCGCCAGGAGATCCTTTTAGGGAGAGTCACGCTGTGGTTTAGGTAAAACACGACTGATTTCGTTTTGTAAGAAACATCCGGCTTTCTATGAAGAGCAATTCAGCTTTTTCGAGAAATACAATGAGGCTATACCTGTAGGTTAGTTTGTCTTAATATTCCACTCCAAAAACGGATCATGCAGATTTAGTGTACCGGAAGGTCGCTGCAAGAAGTATTCCAGTAATGACCGATGAACAAGCATCTATCTGCCTTTTTAACAGTCCAAGTTTCCGAGGCATACAAAAATTTGGCACAACACAAGAGACTGAACCAGCGACATTTTGGTAGCTTTAGTGATGTTATGGTCACGCCATATTTCAGTGAGCTTCGTCATCGCAACTCGTGCCTGTTGAATGCGCCGTCGAATCTCATTTTCACACCTACCCGAACTGTCGAGCAAAGAACCGAGGTACACAGAGCTTTGAACTACTTCACAACGGCCTACTGACTTTATTTCTCGATTATTATCGCGATCATAACCTTGGTCTTGTTGTAGTTAGTACCAAGACCATAATGCTGCACTGTGTTGTTCTAAGATGTTTATTAGAGCTACTAGTTCTTCCTGAGAAATAGCAATGAGGATTGTATCGTTAGCAAATCTTAAGTTGGATATTTTGCTTCCGCCAATGGCTATACTGCCATTCCAGTTGTCCAATACCTGTCTCATCACAAATTCAGAGTAAATGTTAAATAACATCGGATATAATACACATCCCTGACGAACTCCTTTTCTGGTTGCAGTTTGACAGGCAGTCGTCTAAGTTATTGGTTGCCAAAATAACTTAGCAGTCTTACCTTCAGAACCTAAATTCATTAACATAGTAATACAACAACATATAGATATTAGGAAGCAGTTCTTTGAAAAAGTATTGGTTTGCCATCTATCTACCAAAGCCGGTACCTGAGCGTTCAATTTGTGTATCCGAGCACTGTTTATGTGATCCGTTTAAAAGCATCAGGTATAGAAACCTGCGGGTACGATAACAAACAGACTATTTTTTGTGGAACACTCATTTAACACTCCCGACATTCGGTTCATGCTACAAAGCAACTGAACTCAATTAAAGAGTATCAGTTTCATTCATTCATCCGAAACCAATCACAGACGACGTCGTTTCGCTTTTATTACAGCTCGTCAGTGTGATTTAGGTCTCAGACGAACAAATGAAATTTCCTGTTAGTGCCTAGCTGCCAAAACTCGTACTGGTAGTAGCAACATATAGATATTGGTAAGCAGTACAGTAAGTATTGGTTCGCCATCTATCTACCAAAGCAATATCGGGAGTGTTAAATAAGTGTTCCACAAAAAAGAGTCTGTTTGTTGTCGTACCCGTAGGTTTCTATACCTGATGCTTTTAAACGGGTCACATAAACAGTGCTCGGACACTCAGTTTGAACGCTCAGGTACCGGCTTTGGTAGATAGATGGCGAACCAATACTTTTTCAAAGTACTGCTTCCCAATATCTATATGTTGCTACTACTAGTATGAGTTTTGCTAGCTAGGCACTAACAGGAAATTTCATTTATTCGTCTGAGACCTAAGTTACACTGACGAGCTTTAATAAAAGCGAAACGACGTCGTCTGTGATTGGTTTCGGATGAATGAAATTGCTACTCTTTAATTAACATAGTAATACAGCGAACATTCTAAATTAACAAAACTTGCTAAACTAAAATTTCACATAACTATAAGCTCGATCTGGCTAACCCACAGAGTTAACATCTATAGAGGGAGTGTAAACAACAAAATGCACAGGTCGCTGACCAGCCAACATGTAACTGAAATTTTGACAGCTTGAGAGCATTACAAGTGGCGTGCGACTTTATATTAAAATTGGATGTTCATTAATAGATTCAATTATTACTGTGACATTACAAACTGATACCAATAAGTTGTATTAGTATTTAGCTATACTTAGAGAGTTACGCTTATTATAATTTCATTGTAACAGTTGATGATTTATTATTACCATGAAGTGTTTTTCAAAACATATCTAACAGTGTTCTGAAAGGTAGCCTGTTGGAATGGCTGCATCGTGTTTTTACTTCAGCAATAAAATATAATAATTGCATTAGGTAATATCCAGTTCTATAAAATTCTCACAGATAGATTTTCTGTAAGTGAATGCGGCATACATTTTTGCATTTCACGTCCTCAAATAGTTTAAAAAATGGAATTTGGAAAATTCATATTGATTGACATGAATGCAATGCGTGCACAAAACCTACATTAAACAACCATTATTATTCCTCAAACTGGAGTGAAGTTACTTTTTTTCCCAGTTATCCCCATATATTACGCTACTGAAAACTATAACAAAACCTATACTCACCTATGATAAGAAGTGTTCACCGATTCGTCGCTGTTACAGCAAACTATGCACTTTTTATGTTGTCTCATCATGCAATTATGACAATATTGTTCATAAATAATTTAATTCACACCACAAATAGTCACAAAGTCAGTCAAATATACACTAAAATCACTAAAATCTCGACACACGCAATAACCACAACTACAATGACAGCCACATGACAGCTTAAAGGCACGCCGATTGTAGGTTGCCCGATTTACGACATATTAGAAGTTACTGCGACATTCCGCTATGAAATTTACCATTTTTGAGATTTCATTAAGTCAATACAAATTATCTTCACGCAAATCAGTTACATAGCAAGTATATTGGAATGTATAGTTAAATACCCAGTTAAATACTTTGTGTTCAAACTGCGGAAACTGCCAGATTTTGAAGAAACTGAAAGCGGACGAAGAAGAGTGGCAATAGCCCTATAGATGTTGGCTGGCCAATATTCAAATTAGGCTCCCTCTAGAGATGTTAACTCTGTGGGCTAACCCCAACTTGCCCAGATAGCCCGGTCAAATGCGTGGCCTACTTTGTGAATCCCAGGATTAATAGTCGGTAATTGTACAAATCCAATTTATCACAAAGCTACATCGCAGCGGCAATTGCTAGGTCGGCTACCGACACGAGAAACAGTTAAAAAGATTTAGCGGTCTCGGAAAAAAAAACTTTTAACTGGATTCTGTATCTGGATCGACCTGCTTTTGCTCTCAACGCTTAAG
The DNA here is from genome assembly GCA_951848785.1 of Callosobruchus maculatus. NCBI lineage: Eukaryota > Metazoa > Arthropoda > Insecta > Coleoptera > Chrysomelidae > Callosobruchus > Callosobruchus maculatus. Next base: position 66,829 of record CATOUR010000258.1, read on the forward strand.
GGGATGCACCAGATTTTAATTTGGTTTTTCTTTCTTCCGTTGGTTTTCCTTTCGCCACACATGGCTGGTGCTCTGGTGGGATTAGATTGTTCGAAAGCTTTTGATATATTAGGGTAGCAGCAGTTTTAAAATGAGTATCACTGACTTTTTTGACCGATGGGGCTGGTATTATGAATTCTTTTATGATTGCATAATTGAATATGATAGAAGTAACATCACTAAAGCTACCAAAATGTCACTGGTTCAGTCTCTTGTGTTCTCCTTTTTTTTTGTATGCCTCGGAAACTTAGACTGTTAAAAAGGTAGATCAAGCTCGCATAGATGCTTTTGAAATGTGGACGTGGAGGAGAATGCTGAGAATTCCTTAGAACTAATGTTTCCATACTGGATGAGCTCGGTAATCCAAAGAGACTATCCTCCTTTGTGTCGACGAGAATGCTTACATTCTTCTGACATATTCACAGAAGCGATACTATGGAGCAATTTGTAGTTCAGGGTCATGCTCCGAGTGGGCGGCGCCGTGGCCGTTCTTCTACACGCTGGGTGGATACGACGAAACAGTTGCTGGATAGGAGTATCAAGAGCGCGAACGATGGCGGGCTACGGTTTTCAAAATTACTGATAATATTCGTGTCGACAATACTCTAGCTGTGACTTAATGCATTTTACGAGTTCGCAACATGTCTGTTAAGACATTGTGGCTATGATGGTGATGATAGAGTATAACATAAGAGCCTTCTCGTATTCTTCCGCAATTTTTTTTGGGGACAGGAGAGCCAAGAAAGTAAGAAAAATATTGGTTCCCTCTAGGAAAGTGACATCACGGGAAGCAGCCAATCGGAGGACGAATATATGTGACGTGTTGCCGTTCTATCTGATCTAAGATATTACTTATAATATTTATAGTGTATTTATTCCCGTTTTGATCCGTGATCGGTGACCGCGACCTGTCACCCACCAGTGACAGTTTGCACGTGATTCGTTGTGGAGCACGTTCACTTTATTTGTCTTTTTCGTCTGGAATCCTGTCTAGTTTCCCTTTTTATTGTTGAGGTGTCTTTATCAGAATTTTGGTTACTTTTTTAAAGTTAGTTTCTCACAAGCAACAAGGATGATACTTATAGTGGATTCACTAAAGCCGATTCAGATAATCTGCCTAAGGTTGACGCGGTGACCGACTACCTATGTAAATAATATTCCGTTCTTCAATACAGAGATGAAAAACGTTAAATAATAAAGAATTTGTCTGAAATGACTGCACTATAATGCAGTATGTCGATCTATGCTATTCGACGGGTAACAACAGCTCCGCTATGTTAGAAACTTAGTTTTATTCAAAATGATTTCACGCTAATGTAGTTTTGGTGAAGTGTTCCGCTATTAGAAGCGATGTTGCTTGCACTTTGGCTGCCGCAGATATAACGCCAGTGGCGTACCTACGCCACTTTCGTTAAACGAGACTAAAACTCGAAACTGCGACTAGATTTGTAATCAGCACCTGAAATTATCCGAAATGCGAGGTTTCATCTCAATAGGAAGCCAAATAAAGATTTTCAATTTTTTTAGGAACACCCGCCCGCCCGAGAGATCTGAAATTTTTTATCTTCGTCAAACGAGACTAAAACTCAAAACTGCGACCAGATTTGTAATCAGTAACTTGAAATTATCCGAAATGCGAGGTTTCATCTCAATAGGAAGCCAAATAAAGGTTTTTGTTTTTTTTAGGTACACACGCCCGCGCGAGAGATCTGAAATTTTTTATTTTCGTCAAACGAGACTACAACTCAAAACTGCGACTAGATTTTCAAGAACTTGAAATTATCCGGAATGCGAAGTTTCATCTCAATAGGAGGCCAAATAAAGGTTTTCGATTTTTTTAGGTACACCCGAGAGATCAGAAATTTTTTATTTTCGTCAAACGAGACCATAACTCAAAACTGCGACTAGATCTGTAATCAGCGACTTGAAATTATCCGAAATGCGAGGTTTCATCTCAATAGAAAGCCAAATAAAGATTTTCGATTTTTTTAGGTACACCCGCCCGGCCGAGACATCTGAAAGTTTTTATTTTCGCCAAACGAGACCAAAGCTCAAAACTGCGACTAGATTTGTAATCAACACCTTGAAGTTATACGAAATGCGAGGTTTCATCTCAATGGGAAGCCAAATAAAGATTTTCGATTTTTTAGGTACACCCGCCCGCCCGAGAGATCAGAGATTTTTTATTTTCGTCAAACGAGACTACAACTCAAAACTGCGACCAGATTTGTAATCAGCAACTTGAAGTTATCCGGAATGCGAAGTTTCATCTCAATAGGAAGCCAAATAAAGATGTTTGATTTTTTTAGGTAGGTACCTACACCCGCCCGCCCGAGACCTGAAATTTTTTATTTTCGTCAAGCGAGACTAAAACTCAAAACTGCGACTATATTTGTAATCAGGACCTTGAAATTATCCGAAATGCGAGGTTTCATCTCAATAGGACGCCAAATAAAGGTTTTCGATTTTTTTAGGTACACCCGCCCGCCCGAGAGATCAGAAATTTTTTATTTTCGTCAAACGAGACTATAACTCAAAACTGCGACTAGATTTGTAATCAGCGACTTGAAATTATCCGAAATGCGAGGTTTCATCTCAATAGGAAGCCAAATAAAGATTTTCGATTTTTTTAGGTACCTACACCCGCCCGCCCGAGAGATCTGAAAGTTTTTATTTTCGCCATACGAGACTAAAACTCAAAACTGCGACTAGATTTGTAGTCAGCACCTTGAAATTATCCGAAATGCGAGGTTTCATCTCAATAGGAAGCCAAATAAAGATTTTCGATTTTTTAGGTACACCCGCCCGCCCGAGAGATCTGAAATTTTTTATTTTCGTCAAACGAGACTAAAACTCAAAACTGCGACTATATTTGTAATCAGCAACTTGGAATTATCCGAAATGCGAATGCGAATGGCTTCACTCTTTTGTTTGACATTTGCAGACACCTTTTACTTAGAGCTAGCTTTGCTTCAAAATAATAAACATCGTATTTGAATTTAGCAAGCTTGGCGGAGGTCGGGATACGCCATGGTGTCTTAGATTCACCATCATCATAGCCACAATGTCTTAACAGACATGTTGTGAACTCGTAAAATGCATTAAATCGGAGCTAGAGTATTGCCGACAGGAATATTATCAATAGTTTTGAGAACTTGAGCTCGCAATCGTTCGCGATTTACTGTCAGTTTAGTGGCGCTCTTGATACTCATATCCAGCAACAGTTTCGTCGTATCCAGCCAGCGTGTAGGGGAACGGCCACGGCGCCGCCCACTCGGGGCGTGACCCTGAACTACAAGTTGCTCCATATTATCGCATCTATGAATATGTCAGAAGAATGCAAGTATTCTCGTCGACACAACGTCTGTTTGAATTACCGAGCTCATCCAGTATGGAAACGTTAGTTCGATGGGCGGTATAAGGAACTTCCAGCATCCTCCTCCACGTCCACATTTTAAAAGCATCTATGTGAGCTCGATATAAGAGCCCTGGAGAAAACGGAGTAACAAAAGAAAACATAAAATATGGTGGTGAGAAATTAAAAGAAGAAATCTACAAGCTAATATGTCAAATTTGGAAGTCAGAAAAAATGCCGGATGCGTGGAAAAAAGCAGTTATACTACCTATATATAAGAAGGGAGACAGAACAGCCTGTGAAAATTACAGAGGGATCTCTCTACTTGACGTTACGTATAAAATCTGTGCATCAATTATAAAGAGAAGGTTAGAGATATTCATGGAGAGACTGCTGGGTGAATATCAAGGGGGCTTCAGAAAAGGCAGAGGGACAACAGACCATGTGTTTATGCTAAAGCAAATTGTCGCAGGATGCTATGAATATGACATACCGGTCCAAATGTTGTTTGTGGATTTTAAAAGAGCATATGACAGTGTCAAAAGGTATGAACTTATTAAAATATTAAAGGAGTTAGAAATCCCAGACAAGCTGGTAAGATTAATCAAAATGACATTAGAGGACACACAGAACACAGTAAAGGTGAAAGATAGTAAAAGTGATAGCTTCAGAACACACCAAGGCCTACGTCAAGGCGATCCCCTGTCGACAACCCTATTCAATTTAGTGTTGGAGAGCGTAATAAGGAAAGCTGGTATCAACAGGAAGGGGATAATATTCAACAGAAGCCACCAATGTTTGGCCTATGCGGATGATGTGGTCTTAATAGCAAGAAATCGGAAAGAGCTGGAAGAAATAACCCTACAATTAATGAATGCAGCAGAAGAAGTAGGAATGGCATTTAATAACAGTAAAACGAAATTTATGGAAATAAAAAACAAAAGCGGAAACAGAATAAACACCAGTTTGAAAGTTCAAAAGCAAGATGGGACAAAGGTAGAATTCGAGGAGGTGGATAATTTTATGTATTTAGGTGTATTAATTGAAAATAAGGGACAGGAAGAAAAAGAAATAGATTTAAGGATAGCTAAGAGTAATAACTGTGCAGGAGGTTTAAGAAGAATCCTTAAATCAAAGGAAGTGTCCAGACAGACAAAAATAAGAATCTATAAAACAATATTAAGACCAACCCTAACCTATTCATGTGAAACCTGGGTTATGACAAACAAAATAAAACAAAAATTGGAAATTTGGGAGAGGAAAATATTAAGAAGAATCTTTGGAGGGAAGCATACAGAGCTAGGATGGGAGAGAAGAATGAATATAGAATTGTATGAGCTATTCAATGAAACACCCATAAGTAATTTTGTGAAATCAAGAAGACTGCAGTGGCTTGGACACTTGGAGAGGATGGAACAGGAAAGAGAAGTGAAACGAATCGCATGGAAAATACCAGAAGGAAAAAGAAAGAGAGGAAGACCAAAGAAACGATGGAGAGAGGCAGTGGAGGAAGATCTAGAAGAGAAGAAAATCCAGAACTGGAGGCAACAGGCAAAAGACAGGAAGAAATGGAGGGACATCACAAGGCTATGGACCTAAAAGGTCTGCAGACAGCCTATATATATATATATATATGTGAGCTCGATATGCCTTTTTAACAGTTCAAGTTTCCGAGGCATACAAAAATATGGAGAACACGAGAGACTGAACCAGTGACATTTTGGTAGCTTTAGTGATGTTATGGTCACGCCATATTTTAGTAAGCTTTGTCATAGCCACACATGCCTGTTGTGTCTTAGACTAGTATGTTAAAAATGTTAAAATCATCTTATTGAAAAATGTGAGTATACGATAAGCTAACATTAAGAAGAAATAAAAAGCGCATCTTATTGGGGATCTTAAAATGAATAAAAAATACTCAAATTGTCCTACGATATCGCATTTTCAAAAGATGTATTTTTCTTCTTTTTTTTTTGATAAAAATGGAAACCTGCGCAGAATTCAAAATTTTTTTCTTACTTTAAATACTACAAAATTCGAAACAGAAGCCAAATTCGTGATGAATGTCCCGAAACACACGGCTTTTTGTAACTTTTAGACTGTTTCAATTTTCGAATGGCGACTCTCAACTCTAATTTGGGGATATAAACTCATTATTACCTACTCTTCCTTGTATAAAATTAACCGCTGAATCTAATGGTGTACTCAGATTGGCCATAAGACATCGCATTTTAGTATGGTGACCTAAGCAACATATGATCATTGCCATTGCCATTGCCTGATCACTGATTGCAGATTACCGATTCTCGTTGATTCTTATTTTTGAGTGTCCAATACTATAGTTTCAATATTTTCAAAATTTTCCGATTTTTCGTCAGTTTTCAAAATATTCAATGCTTCAACATCTTCAAAACTCATTTTTTTAATATTTTGAGTATCTTCAAAATATCCAACATTATCCATATCCAACTTTTCAAAATCTCATGCGTACCTCACCAAACTTTTTAATTTAATTTAATTTTTAAATTACTTCTTCTGATCAGAATCTGATTTCAATTAAAATCAAATTTCTTCTGGTGTAAAATGAGGTATAGAAGTTTATGAATACCAATCCTGTCGCAATCATGATAAAACTAAACAGACATAAGATATGAATGTATACTGTTCAGTAAAAATAACAAAGATCTAGTTGACCTCAATTTTACTTCCCACACCAATAATAGGTGAGGGGAGTATTTTTATCGCGAAAATTTCCTATTTTGAGGTAATACGCTTTTTGGGCGTTTTATGATGTCTACATAACGAAAATCCACGTCACTCATTTCCGTCTGTCTGTGTGTCGGTCTGCCTGTCTGTTCGCGTCTTTCTAGCCTCGTAATCTAAGTAACCGCTGCATGGATTGTGATGAAATTTGGGTACTGGTATGATATGACGTTCTGGTAGGTAATGGTGCTATAATTTTGAAAATCGGTGCATTGGCGGCGGCGTAATTACAAAAAAAAATAAATATTCCTCAAATTCGTTTTTAGGCCTTTTACGATTTCCTGATCATTTTCTACCTTTTTTAGGGTGGGGGTGAAATTGGGGTGGCTGTAAAACTCACAAATCTGTTCATTATAGACTGTCCATTGACCTGTGAAAGAGAGTCCTAGCGGCATTATATCTTTTTTTAGGTCCATCCGAACATTGCCTTGCCTACTACAGAAACCAAGGGATTTTGAATTTTCTGAGTTATACATAAGAATAATGCTTAAGATCGTTCTGTATTGAGTAACGTGGAAATCATGGAATTAATTTTAATGAAACGTTGCTCCACTATTATTACCGTGCCAAGGATTGAAAATGCTTATGGGTTTTAGAAGTCATGTCAGTGGCGGCGCAGCAACAGTAAAAAACAAAAAATTTGAAAACAGCTCAAACTCCGTTTTTAGACGTTTAGGGGTTCCTGATCGTTTCGTTTCATCCAGTTGAAGCTCGCAGAATAAAAACTATGTCATTTTCCGGTTCCTATCGAGAGAGTTGCAAGAAACTATTTACTAGAGTTTTTGTGTTGGATGTTTTTTGAGGACAGGCGGCGATTATTTGGTTGCAAGGGGATCTCAGACTATAGCTTTATGCTATGGGAAAATAATATAATTGTATGGGAAGTACTGAGTCAATCAACTTGACTCTATTTTTTTTTTGGAACGTTTCTCATATATTTTTCATCCCTAGCAATACTGCTCGGTAGCAATTCAAAGTTACATGTACCATATAAACTCCCTTTTCTCGCACAAAAGTTTCTGACGTCACTGCCCAAACGAAGTTTAGAGCCGCCATCATTAGTATTATTTAATTACGCAAAGTTTGAAGGAGTTGACGTAAGCGAGTAGGAAGGAGAGCAGGAAATAGTTGCCGCAAGTCCGTACAACACACATAACATACATAGCGGGATAACAGTCAGTGGAACCCGGCGTTCAACTTTAGCAGTTTATCAACAATGCGCCTGTCTCAGTTACAGTATGTGTTGCTGGATCGCGAAAGCGCTACCGCCGAATTTAGGACGTTTGCAACAACTATTAGCACGCTTATCTATCAACTTCCAAGTTGGAACCGACTGGAACATGATACTCGGCCGAAGCTGTAACTAGATATGCAGCTCCTCTTCTAGTTTCTAGCGAAACCACAGAGTTAACATCTATAGAGGGAGTGTAAACAACAAAATGCACAGGTCGCTGACCAGCCAACATGTAAGCTTGCTTAAGGGCATTACCAGTAGCGTGCGGCTTTATATTAAAATTGGATGTTCATTAATAGATTTAATTATTACTGTGATGTTACAAACTGATACCAATAAGTTGTATTAGTATTTAGCTAAACTTAGAGAGTTACCCTTATTATAATTTCATTGTAACAGTTGATAATTTATTATTACCATGAAGTGTTTTTCAAAACATATCTAACAGTGTTCGGAAAGGTAGCCTGTTGGAATGGCTGCATCGTATTTTTACTTCAGCAATAAAATATAATAATTGCATTAGGTAATATCCAGTTCTATAAAATTCTCATAGATAGATTTTCTGTAAGTAAATGTGGCATACATTCTTGCATTTCACGTCCTCAAATAGTTTAAAAAATGGAATTTGGAAAATTCATGTTGATTGACATGAATGTAATACGTGCACAAAACATACATTAAACAACTATTATTATTCCTCAAACTGGAGTGAAGTTACTTTTCTTCCCACTTATCCCCATATATTACGCTACTGAAAACTAATACAAAACCTATACTCACCTATGATAAGAAGTGTTCACGATTCGTCGCTATTACAGCAAACTATGCACTTTTTATGTTGTCTCATCATGCAATTATGACAATATTGTTCATAAATAATTTAATTCACACCACAAATAGTCACAAAGTCAGTCAAATATACACTAAAATCACAAAAATCTCGACACACGCAATAATCGCAACTACAATGACAGCCACATGACAGCTTAAGGGCACGTCGATTGTAGGTTGCTAGATATATGACATATTCGAAGTTATTGCGACATTCCGCTATGAAATTTACCATTTTTGAGATTTGATTTAATCAATACAAATTATCTTCACTTAAATCAGTTACATTGCAAATATATTGGAATGTATAGTTAAATACCCAGTTAAATACTTTGTGTTCAAACTGCGGAAACTGCCAGATTTTGAAGAAACTGGAAACGGACGAAGAAGAGTGGCAATAGCGCTATAGATGTTGGCTGGCCAATATTCAAATTAGGCTCCCTCTATAGATGTTAACTCTATGAGCGAAACTCTAACCGTAGACAACCCCACTGGTAGATGAGAAACTTCCATAGTAACGGATGGGACCGTATTTTTGCGCCATCTGGTGGATGGGGAGCGTATTAATGTTGGAAAACGCACACAGAAAAATCTGTCATTTTGTCAAAGACTTACGCTTGGATGCAATGGGACGTTACACTCAGCATTCCTCAAATACAGCCATGTTTTATCCAATGGGTACCGTATAGTTGGTAACGAAGTATATCGGATTGTCGATTCAACTACAAGATGTCATTGTATTCCAATGAATGATTCAATCGCAGCCTGTCTTTGAATCGAATCTGTGTTTGGTAATTGATTCTAAACTACTTTCTTTTCCTTGGACTAACAGATTTTATTGCGAGAACAGCTGATTGATTCGTTTGGATGTTTAATTGTGTGATTTTGTATGAAGTTATAAGGAGCATGATATAAGAATTAGACATAAGCCTGCACCAGTCGTTGCATTATTACCTGAAGTATAACTGTCTGACTAATCTAAATACCTACATTCAAATATGGGCTCTTCTACGTCCCAATTTCTCAGTAGGTCCTCCATTTAATATATAACTGAACACATTTAAATCACACAATTGCTGATGCAATACGCAAAACCACGAGATGACACAACACGGCTAACACCGAAACAACACAACGGAACAAGCTCATCCATGTTGGCGGGTTCGCGGCGATAGTAACACTAAGATGATCCCCTGTTCTTTATTTTACGTTCATTGAATCGGGACATCAGTCCCGCCGAATACTGATTATAGTTCAGCGAACGACAAGGGCCATGGAAACAAAATTAATTTTTATCAGATGAATTATCACGAAGTGCTGTTGCAGTAATAATTCTTGTACATTGTATAGATTGTATGCTTTGCTTAAATGAAACGTAGGGTAAATTTCGAAACCAAAAGGATGTTTTGATTGCATTATATGTCAATACTGGTATTAGAAGGATTATACATATCGTTAGAACGAGTATAAAATCATTTTGAAGTTATTGGCGTACCTGTGATTACTTCAAAATGCTGTAAATATATTTAAAGCGATGGGAAAACATCCAAATACTAACAATTAATTGGAATCGCAACAGTATTTTTTTGGCAATGGTTCCAGTCCCGGCAGCCGGGACCTTAAAATTATAATCAAAATCCCGGCAACCGGGATTTTTTACATTTTAATTTGAAATCCCGGCATCCGGGATTTTGATTGTAATTTTCAAGTCCCGGCTGCCGGGATTTATTACATCAAGAAAAGAAATCCCGGCACCCGACATTTCCACATAAGAAATTTGAGGTTATCTTCATGCTCTGTTTACCCTCAGTCTCTGGGAATGGTGTTGTTAGTTTTAACTTCGGTTTTTACTATTATTACTGGTGAAAATGAAGCTTGGTGATAAGTTTAATTCATTTGAAGATTTCATAAAGGAACTAGAAGTGCATAAAAAGCAAACATTAACCAAATACTGGATGAGAGATAATAGAACTTTTACTTCTGCCACGAAAACGTGTACCACATATTATAGAGAAAGCTTATGTAAATTTAAAGTATTACTACATCAAATACTGTTGTATACATGGGGGTCAAAAGCTAAAGACTCAGGAAAAAAAGAGTAACATTTAAAATTAACCGAAGATGGGCAGTCCTTACAGGTGAAGAGTATAAATGATAGTCATAATCATCCTCTAAATACTGAGTAAGGAGTTTTAAAATTATTTTTTGGTCTCATGAACTTTAGTGCCAAACCAATTTCAAGATACTTTTTCAACAGAAATTACCTCAATTTTAGTATAGGTAACAAAAATTTTTGCATGAAACCAACGTAGTTGAAAAATCGAAGATACAAGGTTTTAAGTCGTAATTGTCTCGTCTGGAACATTGGCCAAAAAAATACCTTGTATTACCAAAAATTCAATTTGAAGGTATTCAATTTCTTGTGTTTTAACATTGGTTTTTAAGAGTGTCTCCTACCACAATATTTTTCTGAAACTCTTTTGGCACTAAACGGTTGCCGGTTGCCGGGATTTTGATTATAATTTCAAGGTCTCGGCTGCCGGGACTGGATCCACTGCCTATTTTTTCTATGTAGGGGTATGCATTGAATATTGGGACTTAAATTAGAACGGCAACAAGGCACACATACCCGTCATCCGATTGGCTGTTGTGCTATAGTCTCACGACGTCACGCGACTAGAGGAATCCAAATATTTTCCTCATTTTCTCGACTTTCCCGTGGCCAAAAAAATCGCGTAAAAATATGACACGGTTCTTATGCCAGACTCTATCATACACAGCCGTAAAAAATTCATTATACTAGTCCATTGGAAAACCTAACTCCAATTGTCGCATTCTCAGGCAGTCGAAGGAAATGCGACAATTCCGGTCCCTTTGGCCCTTTTCCCATTCAAAGTCAAAAGAGCCCGCTAATAGAGCTTTTAGTGTCGTATGATGCAAACGCAGTGTTTAATTGGCTCCTAATTCGTTATACCCGGCCCCTTCATTTTCATGCAAATTTCTTTTTGGTAGTTACGTTAAAAATTGCTCGCCGCTGAATTTTTAGTGGAATTTAATTGCACCGACAGCATTTTTGCCCTTTTTAAAGAGTAGTGCGAGTTTTTGCGGACCGTATGCATAATTCTGGAAGGGCGGATGTTATAAATCAGGCTGGGTTGGAGGTAATTAGGTAAAGGGATATCAGCTTGGTGAGAGGAGATGCAGCAAATGCTCCTAGCGACGTTTAATCTAAGGTTGATTAATCGCTAATGAGTAATACAGCAGAAATCTCTTTTTCTGGAAATCCAATCCAAGCACATGAAAATTTGACAATACAGGTTAGGCGTATTGTATTCCACGTCATATGCAGGGTATCCCAAAACTAATCTCAAGCCGCAACGGGGTGACAGGATTGATTGTAACCATCATGAGAAAAATCAGAAAAAAATCTATCCCATGCAGTTTAAAAATTATGGCCATTTAAGAAAAACCTTGAAATTTGAGCAAATTATAACAATTTTTCGGTTATTGTCGTTAATTTTTATTATTTTTGTTCATTTAAACTTTGGAACTGTAAATCCAAATAACATTTCTAGAAACACAGGCAAAAATAATGACACAATTGCCCTAAGTTTTCTACAATTAAGACTATGTTAAACTATGAATTTAAACTTTTTAAAAAAATGCCAAGTGTCTTGGCAAGTTCCATTAAAAGTTCGCGCATTTAATCAAGATTGTGGAATGGTACAATACTTGTTAGTTTTATAAAAAACGATTAAAAAAATAAAAACCTCAAGTAACCCGATTTTTGCCAACCCATTTCACTCAGGTCAAATGTTCTTTTTTCGCACAAGCTTTTGGTAGGTTCTTAATTTTACGGCAAAATGATGAGAGAGATGGATAGTGAACATGTTTGCCATGAGTGAGCGAGACAGATAGTGACGCCACTTTTACCGAAGTCAACAAAAGTAAGTAAAATAAATAAAATAATTAAAAATCTTGACCTAGTTTAGCTTAGGTTTATTGGAGTAAAAGTTAGGTAGGGAAATAACATTTTTTATTACAATAAATGTTCAAATTGCTTACCATCAGCCTCAAAATCTAGTGGGTATTAGTAAATAAAGTACGGTTTAACGTACAGAAAACTCAGGCAACAACATTAACAAAGAGTCTCACGTTGGCTTATCAACTGTGCAAATGGAGGGCGACCCAATAGTCGAGTGACCTTTCGTCAAGCTTTTAGGGATCAACATCAACAATAACATATTCTGGCACGAAAACGTCATCAGTATTACTAAAATGACATCCCAGAAGCTTGGAGTTTTGTTTTGCTGTAGGAATCTATACACACCAAAGCCACTACAGCTGCACTACAAGATACAGATCCGACCATCGTTGGAGTATTACTCCCATGTGTGGGGATGCGCTCCAAAGCACTCTCTAAAGCTTCTAGACACTATTCAGAAGAGAGCAATTAGACTAATCGATACGCCTAACCTCACAAAGGACCTCCACAGCCTGGAATATCAAAGAAGGGTGGCTTGCCGGTCCCTGTTTTACAGATTTTGTCAAGAAAGATGTTCGAGTTAGCTCTCCCAGATAATAACACCGAAGGCCGTCCCAATAAGGAACACTAGAGATGCTTTGCGAGCTCATCCTTACCAGGTCGAGGTCCCTACTCCCCGCACCAGTGTCCTCTGGCATTCCTTCTGTTGGAGAACGTTGATGCTGTGGAATAAGCTGCCGGGGAATTTGTTGCCCGACGGCTACAACCTGCAGCGTTTCAAATTTAACGTGCACAGACACTTATCCTCTTGCAGCGCATCTACGGCGCAGCCTTTGTGGAAGGCTGACCATAATAATAAAAAAAGAGCGAAATTGAAAACCAAGAAAAGACGTATTTTCGTGTTAGCGAGGAGGCGTGGCCGCCTGTTCCCTTTCTCCAGTGTGTGTGTCTAAGATGAGGAGAAATAAGTCCAAAAAAAAGGTAGGGTCAAAAGGTCCAAAGGTAAGGTCCAAAGGTCACCATAAAAATGAATTTCGCATTTTGAAGCTCCTGACGTTACCTTTAAACTTACAGTAATGACTCAAAGAGCAAATTGAAGAAAAGAGCTTGCGCTTGTGCAACTATTTAGCCTTCTTGTGATCGTGTTTGGTTGTTAAATTACAGGCATTTATAAAATGTATGATTTTGCATTGCGAGTTTTTTTGCACATTAAAAAACTTTTTTGAGAAAATCGAAAATAGCTGTCATTCATTAAGGTCTTAACTATCGCCTTCTGAAATATTATATATGTAGTTTGAAAATAGAGTGAGATGCGAGAAATTGTGAGTCCATGTTTTACATGGCAAATACGTATGTATAAATGTGTGTATCCAGGCCCCAGAAAACAATTTTTTTTATAGATGTTAGGAGTACTGTCAAGCGGTCCACACACTTTTAATGTGAATATCCCCTTTTTTCTATATATTCGGATTTCACTTTCCAGTAGCGTATATTCATTTTTTAACTGATAATTTTTTAAGCGATCATATTGATAAAAAAATATTTAAAAAAACTTGGGACTTACCCTTTTTCAATTGATTCTATTATCAGCGTATCTGACTTGACTATGATTTTGAATGTTTACTCAGGAAACCGTTGACTGAATGTAGCAATCCCATTACCTGACACAAACTTGTCATTCAATTACCATTAACAATTAAGGACCACATGGTGCTAGCCGTCCCTGTTTTACAGCATTATAAAATGACGCAGGTAACGGCGACTCTGAAATTTATAACTTTACTAATTTTTAATTACATCTTGGAACAACATAAAAGTCTCCAATTTATCTTTTATAAGACCTGTTCCTCCTACAGTGCTTATCTGACCAGCTGGTTTGCTCTTGCAGCAATACGATGTTAACAGTTTTATGAGCTTCAGCCTTTCCCAATTTGTTTACATTATCACAAAATTGAGTGTTTTTCCGTTTTAAGACAACATTTATTAGTGTAGTTTCTGAGACCTATAATGTGGTTGTCTGTCTGATTCTGGTCCATCAAAAAATCACATCTGTTTTATCTCAGCGATACCAACCTCACGACATAATATGTACTGTTTGGGAGCAAGGAGAAAATTACATTTTTGTGTTCAAATTATTAAATGATTTTTTTTATGGTCAGCCTCTTGAAAAGGTTGAAAGCCTATGGCGCTATGCGAGGATAAGTGTCGGTGCACGTTAGATTGAAACGCTGCAGGTTGTAGCCGTCGGGAAACAAATTCTCCGGTAGCTCTTTCCTCAGCATCGAAGTTCTCCAAAAGAAGGAATGCCGGAGGAAACTGGTTCGGGGAGTACCGAATCTCGACCTGATAAGGATGAGCTCGCAGAGCTTCTCTAGTGTTCCTGATTCGGACAGCTTTTGGTGTTATTATCTGGGAGAGCTCACTCGAACATATTCCGTGATAGAATCTGAAAAACAGGGATATATCAGCCACCCTTCTTCGATGTTCCAGGCTGTGGAGGTCCTTTGTGAGGTTAGGCGTACCGATTAATCTAATTGCTTTCTTCTGGATAGTGTCCAGAAGCTTTAGAGAGTGCTTAGGAGTGCATCCCCAGACATGGAAGCAATACTCCAGCGATGGTCGGATCTGCGCCTTGTAGAGCAGTAGTAGCTGCTCTGGTGTATACAGCTTCCTAGAGCGGAACAAATTTCTAAGCTTCTGGGATGCCGTTTTAACAATACTGACGACGTGGTCGTACCAGGACATGTTATTGTTTATGTAGATTCCCGAAAGCTTGACGGAAAGCGACTCATTTCCACAGTTGATACCAACGTGAGACTTCTTTGTAAGAAGTATAGACGACAGTCATCTGCTGACCAAGACTTTAATAAACATTTAGAGGATAAACTCCAGAGTAAATTACACTTTTTATCTAACAACTGCCCGAAAAAAAATTAAGCACTATTTTATACATACATGATTCTTGATTGCTACTCATTTATTTGTTTATTAAGTATACGAGGGTAGTGTAAATAAATAAATGTATTCACATAATATGCATCAGTATGAAATACTGCTATGGCAGCATAAATATAGTATATTCTCCTAAGAGCCGAAAGCCCACGATGAATCAGAAAAAAAATATATGTGCTATTAACGAAGAAGATAGATGTATAATAAGGAAAATGGCAAACTTATTAGAAATTCCTACTCATTTATTCTCGCGCCATATTCGTTCCAAGATATAACCATGTCGATGATTAATTGGTTTCTTAAGTAGGTAGGTGCCACAATAAATCAGATTCATTAAAAGCGTATCATATCGCGGTATAGACCAGGAATTCTGCATGAAATTTTAATAGAAAATAGCTCAAAAACGTATCGTCAAAAATGTTGTTTATTGGCGCATAGTTTTTATTTTAATGATGAATCTATTGATGGTTTGTAGCAATATGTGACTGAACCTATGAGTATCTAACTAGGCTTCTAACTAATCTGATAAGAATCGCTCTATGTTGTCGACGTTCTTTTCTGGTTGCTCCAACAGCAGCAGTTCCTCGTGAGACTCGGTGCCAAGGCTGTCTTGTTTGGAGAGTAGTTCAGTATCACCGGTTTTCTTTTGTTCGTCGGCGTTGAGGTCGCTAAGGACCCGTCTGTTTTGACGAAGGTTTTTTGGATCAATTTTACCTCAGCTTCCAGCCTATTGAGTCGTTCCATGATCTACTCATTCTCTGCAGGAGCATGTTGCTCTTTTCCTTCAACCGATTGCGTAATGAGATTTTCTGTGACTGGAATTTGGAATTTTTTCTCGAAAACCTAAAAGCGGAGGGACGCGCTTGATGACAGTGACTGATTTGTGGTATAACTGTGGTGACTTGGGGGATAACCCCTAAGTAAGGATTAAAACATCTTGATGCTTTGGAAGATCTTTTTTAATTGCCTTCAAAGCTATACTCGGTGATTCTTATGTAGTCACCAAAAATCTCAGTATCTGCCTATATTATGCTTATACATATACAACAGTAATTTATCAAACACTCGTTGCTTGTTGACGTCAACTTTCGCAATATGATAACTTAAAACTAGAACAAATACAGTGGCCTATATTATCAAGCGTATTGCTTCAGATTAGTACCAAAACAATTGAATGAATAAGGACTAGAGGCTATCCAGCACAGAATGTGACTGGTGCATAGGCCACACTAGGGGCCCTTTTGCGCCTCTATCCGCGCTAGTTCCTAAAACCTGCCCTTTTAGCAAATGCAAGTACATTCTTAGGTCCTTTCCATTTTATCTCTATTGGTTCCAAGGTTCTTGAGCCCAGCATAGTCTGCCTGTGATAACCCAGGGCTTCACAGCGACACAAGATGTGTGCCGAGGATCCTTCCACTTCACCACACCACGTGCATGTTGGGTCGTTGACCACCCTCATGACGAACAAGTGACGCCTGAAGGTGTTGTGACCCGTTATTAGGCCTACAGGTAATAATCTCAAGTTACTTATATCCAGAGAGAGACAAAACCGTCCTATTCTCTCTGCAGGCGCTGCTAATAGTTCCCGAACTTGACAGAGATGACCAGAGATGTTGTTCCATGTCAGAGAGTGTTGATTCTGGACCCGCTCTCCAGTTGTTTTCCTAATCAAGTTTGCAGATAGTCCTAAGGCTAGTTCCGGGCCCACAAAACTGTTACCGGATCCCATCCTAGTCAGATGATCCGCCATGTCGTTACCCTTTACACCAGCGTGCCCAGGTACCCACAACAGTGATACCTTGTGTTTAGCTGAGATGTCGTCAAGAGCCCTCCTGCACTCCAGGACCAGTCCCGACGTTATTTTCCAAGCATTCAGTGCTTTGATGGCTGCCTGACTGTCAGAACAGATAGTAATCCGCCTCCTAGATCCGTAAATTTACCGAATACGATTTACACAAGCAAGTATCGCATAGACTTCAGCCTGGAATACTGTGGTGTGCCCACCACCAAAACAATTACGAGCTAAAATTTTCTAATGCAACAATTCTCTACATGGCTGGAGGCACAACCATGCAAGTAAGCCACCTTTGACCGTTTTGCCTTTCAATTCAGATTGGCAGTGAAACCAGGACCACTAAAATAGTATATGGTTTGACGAGCGGCATATCTGGAATAACTCACGTATTTGAAGTTTGCGTCACGAGCCGTAAGATAGTGCTATAAATCAACAAGTCAGTTATTACAAAGAACGTATACTCCAAGAAGCTAGTGGAAGTAACAATACAACGGAATGGTACTAGGAAAAATATAGGTCCTGTAGAACACAGGCGCTAACTCTTTATACCATCAGGAGTCTGTCCTGTCCCCTACACTATTTCTGCTATACATCAATGAACTGCTGCAGTACATTAATGTCGAGCATGGAATCAGGAACTACTATCATCAACACTGACAAAGAAGTCTCACGTTGGCTTACCAACTGTGGAAATAGAGGGTCACCCAATAGTTGAAGCACCTTCTGTCAAGCTTTTGGGGATTAACATCTAAAATAACATGTCCTGGCACGACCACGTCGTCAGCATTGATAAAACGGCATCACAGAAGCTTGAAGTTTTGTTCCGCTGTAGGAAGCTGTATACACCAGAGCAACTACTGCTGCTCTACAAGGCACAGGTCCGACAATCGTTGGAGTATTGCTTCCACGTGTGCGGATGCGGCTCTAAGGTCGGTTGCACACACGGCGGATTTTACTGCGACGGTCAAGTTACCGTCGCCGTCCATAGAATTTTCTCGGTTTTCACACATGGCGGTCGTCGCCGCTGCAAACGCCGTTATCGCTGGATTCGCGACGTGACCATGGTTGGAGTATGTTTATATGAAAATAGCTGCGTTCTCTATCGAACTATAAATTATTTTGGAAATGAACAGGCAAGAACTTTTATTTTTATTGTTATATCGCCGTCGAATGAAAGGAAGAATACAAAATCAACTTATATGGATCCATCCAATAAATGAAAGCAGAAATGAGGTTGGGACGTTCTACACGTTGTTCGAGCAGTTGAGGCAGGCTAACACAAAATTCTTCAATTACTTCAGAATGTCGATTACATCCTTTGACGAACTGCATGGGCGAATCAAAGATAGCATTCAGCCTGTTCAATCCAAGCATTTCTCGTGGCATCTCTGTCCTTAAATATAATATAAAAACAAGTTTTTCTTCGACTAATGGAATTAAAATATCATTGTCTATATCCAGGTCACTCATCATGCTACTATTTATTTTAGCTAAAAACGGCCACAAGTCAAATATTTTAACCACAGCGAAATAAATAAGCCGATGGTAGAATAAACGCTGTGTGTGTAATCGTTCAATTGGCCACGTGGGCCACTATGTGGACATCGACGGTAAAATAACGTCGGCTCCAGTGGCTGTCGCCGGTTGCACCGCTACCGCCAACGGCAAATTTCCCGATCGTTTTTTTGTTTTTTTCCCGTCCAATGTGTAAGCTCTCATCTACTTCAAAGCGCCACTGCAGAATTGGCGTCGACGGTCACTTGTCCGCCGCGGTAAAATCCGCCGTGTGTGCACTGTGCAACCAACCTAAATAATTCTATGGAGGTTATTTGACTACTGTCGTAGGTTCTTGAGCCAGGAGTTACATTTTCTTCCTGGTCCCCTCGTAGGTACTATTGATTTTGACTTCTATGATAAGACGGAGCAGTAAGTATTTCTCGTTTCTCATAATTTAGAGCCGCCACAAATAAGATTAAATGGGCAAATGTAATAGCCAACGTCCTCAAGAATAAGGCACCTTAAGAAGAAAGTGGGGATACACTCCGAAGCACTCTCTATCCAGAAGAGAGCAATTAGACTAATCGATACGCTTAACCTCACAAAGGTCCTCCACAGCCTGGAACATTGAAGGAGGGTGGTCGGCCTGTCCTTGTTTTACAAATTCTATTACGAAAGATGTTCGAGTGAGCTCTCCCAGATAATAACACCGAAGGCCGTCCGAACGAAAGACAGTAGAGAGGCTCTGCGAGCTCATCCTTACCAGGACGAGGTCCCTACTCCCTCCTCTCCTCGAGCACTCCTTCTTTTGTAAAACTTCGACGCTGTGGAATGAGCTGCCGGAGAATTTGATTCCTACGACCTGCAGCGTTTTAATCTAACGCGCACAGACGCTTACCCCTTCGCAGCGCTTCTACAGCGCCATAGGCTTTCACCCTTTGCGAGAGGCTGACCAAAATAAAATACATTTTCGTATTTTGCTGAAATTGACCCATAGTGCGACTCCTCCTGGACTATTGTTGATCCCAGCAACTAATGAGTTGAATATGGGAGAGGTGTTGATCTCTTACACAACTCAGCGGTCCGCTATTTCGTTGCACGCAACATAAATCAGCCTAGTTCATAGAGGATAAAAGGGACAGTTATGCAATTGTAATAAATCTATCGGACGACCGCTCTTCGAGTTCCAGACCCGCGAAAATGGAATTTGCGAATTCCTAGAAGGGTTCCAGGGTATTAAATTCGCGCTGATGACACCGCCGTGATACAGGGTGTGCGAACTGCATTTGAAGTAACTAGCTGAGGTACACGTTGTTCAATTTGGGGAAACCTAGTGACGTCATAGTGACGTAGATACTAACTAGGACTAAAATAAATATTATACAACTGATGTCGCTATTATTACAGAGATATCTCTACATACATCATTATAGCATTGCTATAGTTCCGGTTGTTAATGATTTTTGACTTGTTGTTAGAGTTTTGGGGGATTAACACAAGCTTTTCGCGTTAAATAACTATATTAGCCCTTCAAGAAAAAGAGAAAAAATCTCTTACTTGACCACTGCTTTTACACCATAGAAGAATTCTTAAACTGCCAAATAAACAGTTCTTATTGAGGCATATAAGACGATGTCTTGTTCAGTATTCAATGTGATTGTTATTATGTATTTTTATAAACACGTTGGACATTCCATGTAACGGATTAGCTGTAAACCACAATACTCTCAAGCTCAGGCTCACCTATGCATGTTACGTTTGATGCTTTTTTTTCTAAAGACTTACCATAAATGCACCTGGATGTATAATATGGTTAAATAAATAAATAAATAAATAAATAGCACAAATTTCGTGACCTACACAAACCGGGCATGTGGGATCACTCTTTTCTTTCACCAAGGTTGCCAAGTCGTGTAGCACAAATAACATACAAATGGATACTAAATAATAAAACATAACAACATAATAAACTAAACTCCGGTTATTTACAAATCTTCACCAGCACTTTTTTCGGCTTCTGAATTTTGGAGATAAGCCACTCTAGCTCTCAAAGCCTCTTTTAATAATATGCATTTGCAAAAAATCAGTACTGGCATCTAGTAGACATTGCTCATAGCCCACGGCTGAAGCATGAGTTATGAAAAATAATTCACACTATTTGTTTATAGAGACTATTGACTGTTCAAAGGTAGTTTGGTGTTCATTGTATAACTTAATCTTCTTTATCTGAGGCTGGAACACAAGACAACGACCGGATTTGAAATTGGTACCCTCAAACCATACCCCTTACGAGTTCCCATCCTGATAGAGAGCTAGATAACGATTTTAGATATTTAGGGTAAACTTGATTATCCGAGGGACTGAAATTTTTTTATTTTCTTTAACTGAGGCTGAAATTCAAAACAACGGCCGGATTTAAAATTGGCACCCTCAAACTAAGCACCATACGAGTTTTCGTCCTGATAGGGAGTCAGATAACGATTTTAGATATTCAGGGTGGAGTTGAAGATCTAACGGTCTGAAAATTTTTGATTTTCTTTACCTGAGACTGAGACCGGAAACAACGGTCGGATTTGAAATTAGCACCCTCAGACTATACTCCATACGAGTTTTCGTCCTGATAGGGAGTCAGATAACGATTTTAGATATTCAGGGTGAAGTTGAAGATCTAAGGGTCTGAAAAATTTTGATTTTCTTTACCTGAGGCCGAAACCGTAAACAGCGGTCGGATTTGAAATTGGCACCCTCAGACTATACTCCATACGAGTTTTCGTCCTGATAGGAAGTCAGATAACGATTTTAGATGTTCAGGGTGAAGTTGAAGGTCTAAGGGTCTGAAAATTTTTGATTTTCTTTATCTGAGACTGAGACCGGAAACAACGGTCGGATTTGAAATTGGCACCCTCAGACTATACTCCATACGAGTTTTCGTCCTGATAGGGAGTCAGATAACGATTTTAGATATTCAGGGTGAAGTTGAAGATCTAAGGGTCTGAAAATTTTTGATTTTCTTTACCTGAGACTGAGACCGGAAACAACGGTCGGATTTGAAGTTGGCACCCTCAGACTATACTCCATACGAGTTTTCGTCCTGATAGGAAGTCAGATAACGATTTTAGATATTCAGGGTGAAGTTGAAGATCTAAGGGTCTGAAAATTTTTGATTTTCTTTATCTGAGACTGAGACCGGAAACAACGGTCGGATTTGAAATTGGCACCCTCAGACTATACTTCATACGAGTTTTCGTCCTGATAGGGAGTCAGATAACGATTTTAGATATTCAGGGTGAAGTTGAAGATCTAAGGGTCTGAAAATTTTTGATTTTCTTTACCTGAGACTGAGACCGGAAACAACGGTCGGATTTGAAATTGGCACCCTCAGACTATACTCCATACGAGTTTTCGTCCTGATAGGAAGTCAGATAGCGATTTTAGATGTTCAGGGTGAAGTTGAAGGTCTAAGGGTCTGAAAATTTTTGATTTTCTTTATCTGAGACTGAGACCGGAAACAAAGGTCGGATTTGAAATTGGCACCCTCAGACTATACTCCATACGAGTTTTCGTCCTGATAGGGAGTCAGATAACGATTTTAGATATTCAGGGTGAAGTTGAAGATCTAAGGGTCTGAAAAATTTTGATTTTCTTTACCTGAGGCTGAAACCGGAAACAACGGTCGGATTTGAAGTTGGCACCCTCAGACTATACTCCGTACGAGTTTTCGTCCTGACAGGAAGTCAGATAACGATTTTAGATATTCAGGGTGAAGTTGAAGATCTAAGGGTCCGCAAAATTTTGATTTTCTTTACCTGAGGCGGAAACCGGAAACAACGGTCGGATTTCAAATTGGCACCCTCAGACTATACTCCATACGAGTTGTCGTCCTGATAGGAAGTCAGATAACGATTTTAGATATTCAGGGTGAAGTTGAAGATCTAAGTGTCTGAAAAATTTTGATTTTCTTGACCTGAGGCCAAAACCGAAAACAACGGTCGGATTTGAAATTGGCACCCTCAGACTATACTCCATACGAGTTTTCGTCCTGACAGGAAGTCAGATAACGATTTTATATACTTAGGGTGAACGTGAATATCAGAGGATCTGAAAATTTTTGATTTTCTTTACCTGAGTCTCCAACTCAAAACAATGGCCGGACTTGAAACTGGCACCCTAATGGTATACACCATATGAGCTTTCGTCCTAATAGGAAGCCAAATAACGATTTTAGATATTTAGGGTGAACTTGAAGATAAGAGGGTCTGAAAATTTTTTATCTTCTTTACCTGAGACTCAAACTCAAAACAACGGCCGGATTTGAAATTGGCACCCTCAAACCATACCACATACAAGGTTTCGTCCTAATAGGAAGCCAGATAATAATAATAATAATAAACCGTCTTTTATTCAATGAAAAAATGTAGGCTATACAATTTGTATTAAATTGAAGGCGAAATCTAGCTCCTGGCTATTTTACGATTTTAGATATTTAGGGTGAACATGAATATCCGACGATTTGAAAATTGTTTATCTTTACCTGAGCTGAAACTCGAAATAAGGGCCGGATTTGAAATTGGCACCCTCAAACCATACCACATACAAGTTTTCGCCCTGATAGGAAGCCAGATAACGAACTGAGGGTCTGAAAAACCGTCACATTTGAATTAAAATTTTTCCTAAGTTTCTAATACGTAAGCAATGTTTTTTACCCTTGTTCAATATTCACAATTATACAACTACTATTCAACACAGACCAAAGTTAACCCACCCCCGCTTGAAGAGCGACGTATTTTTTTAGATGGGCGCATGTCACAACAAAAACAAAGGGGGCTGTGCTACTGTCACAGAATCAACGTCAAATAAATTAGGATCAAAAAAACTTTTTTATGAAAAGCTTTTATTTAAAATTTAAAGAAATGTCTATCAACCTATAGCCTCATTATACAAAATTTATATGAATTTAAAAGCTTGTCGCCCGATTTACTTCTGTAAAAAAGCTTTTGCCAATTTAAAAAAGCAATAGAAACTTTTAAAAAGGTGTTTTCGCTTTTAATTAATTTTTACCTTTTAGTTATTAACCTACACTTTTAGTCTCCGCGAACTCTTTCATTTAATACTCATACTATAGAAAGCCTAAGAAACTTCAAAAGTCCGCCATGTTGGATTAAGAGTGATATCAGAATATTTTTCTAATTATTCTCGGCAAGCCCTTTTATTTGATACCCACATTGTAGTAATGCATTAAAAATAACTAATCCGCCATCTTGGATGGTCCGCCATATTGGATTTAGAATATCACATAATTTATCGTAAATTATCATCCAAACTAAACGTGTATACAAAAGGGCTGTTCCAAATTACGATTGTATCATCGTCCCAGAACTGTTTTCATCATGCCCCGCCCATTTTACAGTTCTAAAAACGGTGATTGGTTGGTCCACCAATCATCGATTCTAGAATCACAAAATAGGCGGGGCTTGATGAAAACAGTTCTGGGACGGTGATAGAACCGTAATTTGGAACAGCCCTAAAATTTCAACTCAATCAGTTGAAGAAATCTGCTTCAAAATTGAGCGGAAATATTCCACCCTAACAAACATACATATTTAGCCGTTAAAATAATTCAGGCTGTGATTATTGGTTGTGTTACCTATTAGGCGATTATTGTATAACTTAATTGGAGTACATAAAAAAACGTTTATTACGAATTAAAATTCTGATTAAGTTCCTAATACATAATGTGCCAGGCCGGCCCTGTATGCCATCTCGTGAGATCTGGAAAACCTACTTCTCGATCCCTGTTTCATGACCGCGAGCTCTCGAGAACAATCGAGAGAGGGCACACCTAGTATAAAAACGGCGCTCAGGCAGTGAGGCAGGACAGTTCGAGTCAATAGAGCGCAGCAGTCGAATACGCGTTAGTCCAGTGGCGCGCGCGAAATAAATGAAGTGTGATATAAATTAGTGAAGTTAATGGCCAATATAAATTAGTGTAGTGACTTTAGATAAATTAGGCTGTTAAGTATTAGGCTAGGTGTAGTGTACATAGTTAGTGAAAATAAATAACACCAAAGGCCGTCCGAACCAGGAATACTAGAGAAGCTCTGCTCCTTACCAGGTCGAGGTCCTTACTCCCCGAACCAGTCTCCTCCAGCATTCCTTCTTTTGGAGAACTTCGACGCTGTGGAATCAGCTGCCGGGGAATTTGTTTCCCGACGGCTACAACCTGCAGCGTTTCAAGTCTAACGTGAACAGACATTTGTCCTCTCGCAGCGCTCCTACAGCGCCATAGGCTTTCAGCCTTTGCGGGAGGCCGACCATAAAAAAAAAATACTGAAATCCGTACCAAGTGTTTTCGTGCCCAATCGGACAAAAGACTTATAACAATAAACAATGTTTTTTACCTTACATTGTTTATTGTTACAAGTCTTTTGTCCGATTGGGCAAAAAACGCGCCTGTTAAACGCCAATCAACTGACTTGTTTTCGGGCACGGCAAAACCAACACAGGCCAAAATTAAACCAACCCCGAACGAAGAGTCGACGTATTTTTTTAGGTAGGCGCATGTCACAACAAAAACAAAGGGGGCTGTGCGAGCGGCATTATTTATCTGGGTCTCTGCTGTTCGATCATTGCCACAGAATCAACATTAAATAAATAAAAATCAAAAAACCATTTTTAAGAAAAGCTTTTATTTAAATGCTCTAGAATAAAGAGAGAATAAAATTTTCCTTTAAAATATTAACTATTAAACTATAGCCTCATTATACACAATTATATGATCATAAAAGCTTGTCGCGCATTTTACTTGTGTAAATAAATTAGTACCAGTTTAATTGAGTAACTTAATCTGCCAAGTTTAATTCTTTTAAATTTCAGTTTAATTAAATACTGTTAGATACTTACACAAACCTCGCATCAAGCTTTTATAATAATATAAATTGTGTATTATGAGGCTATAAGTTGATAGTTAAAATTTTAAAAAAACCTCGCAACAAGCTTTTATAATAATATAAATTGTGTATAATGAGGCTATAGGTTGATAGTTAAAATTTTAAACAAACCTCGCAACAAGCTTGTATAATAATATAAATTGTGTATAATAAGACTATAAGTTGATAGTTAAAATTTTAAAGGAAATTTTTATTTTCTTCCTTTTAGAGCATTTAAACAAAGGCTTTTTGAAAAAAAGGTTTGTTTGCTTTTAATTGATTTTTTTTTAATTAGTAGTAGTAGTTTAGTTATTATTATTCTCAGAGAACCCTTTCATTTAATGTCCATACTATAGAAAAGCCTAAAAAACGTCCAACGCCCAACATATTGGACTAAGAGTGACGTCACACTATTTTTCGACTCACTCTCAACAGGCCCTTTCATTTGATACCCATATTGTAGAAATGCATTAAAAATACCTATTCCGCCATCTTTGATGTTCCGCCATATTGGATTAAAATGACGTCACATTATTTTTCGAGATACTCTCAACATGCTCGTCCATTTGATACCCATATTGTAGAAGTGCATACAAAATAACTATTCCGTCATTTTGGACGTTTCGCCATCTTTGATGTTCCGTCATATTGGATTTAAAATGACATCACATAGCTTATCGTAAATTGTCATTCAAACTAAACGTGTATACAAATCAATCGGTTCAACAAAAGATTCCACCCGATCAAACATACATTGCAAGTTAAAAATAAAAGCTTTTGAAGTAATTCAAGCATCAAGCGATCATTGTATAGTAGATTGGAGTAGATAAAAACATTACTTGTGAATTACGTATTCCTAATACGTAAGCAATGCTTTTTACCCTTGTTCAATACTGTTCGCAAAAAACGCGCCTATTAAATGCCAATCAACCAACAATCAACTGACTTGTTTTCGAGCACGGCAAAACCAACACAGACCAAAATTAAACCAACCCCGAACGAAGAGTCGACGTATTTTTTTAGGTCGGCGCATGTCACAACAAAAACAAAGGGGGCTGTGCTAGCCGCATTATTTATCTGGGCGTCTGCCATTCGATCATTGCCACAGAACGAACATCAAAAATAGAATCAACGGCAGCCGCCGAAAGCGGCGCTCTCTGTTGTCGTCACGGAGAATTAATTTTATTTGCCGCATCGCTTGATTCGTTTTTCAAGCTATTTTAGAAAGCGGCGACATGTGAAATGTTCGGATTAATGGGGCGGTGCAGAATGCCATTTCATCTTTCGTCGGCTCCTAACGATGGAAAATTCGACGCATGATTCAGAAGAGAAGATGGTAGCCTTTTTTGAAATTGTTTTAGGCAAGGGAGGACAAGTTGTGTTGCTATAAGCAGGGGAATCTAAAATACTACGTTTCGTCAGTGCAACGCAATGAATTCGAATAGATTAAAAGTAAAACCCATGCTATATCAGATATGTACTTCTTTTTCTTCTTCTACAAGTTGCATCTCCTAGTGGAGATTGGATATTATCATGGCAATTCCAACTTTGTTTGCCGCTGTTCTAAATAGTTGATTTGATGTCATCCCAATCCCCAAGTTTTTCAGCCAAGAGGTTCCACTTCTTCTTTGGCTTCTCTTATCCTTGATCTTCCCTTCCATAATGTTTTGTAGTAGAATGTATTTGGGTCCTCTTATAACATCACCAAGGTGCTCTAGTTTTTTCTGTTTTCAGGGTGTTAATTATTTCTTCCTCTTTTTGGATTATCTACCGTTGTTGCACATTTGAGACCCTATCAGTCCAAGAGATCTTCAGCATTCTTCTATAACACCATCTTTCGAAAGCCTCCACTCTATTCATTTCTGCCTTCTTAAGCGTCCAAGCCACAGCACCATATAACAGAGTCGAAAAGACACAACACTTCAGCATTCGTAGTCTATGTTTCAGGTTTATATCTCTGCTGCAAAGAACTTTCTTTAGTTTTACAAATGCAGTTCTTGCACTCTCTATTCGAGCTCTTATTTCCTGATATTGCTCAGCAGTTTCGGTTAGCCAAGCTCCCAAGTAGTATCTTCTTACTCGTTCTATTGAGGCGTTATCTATTGTAATACTGCCGATTACGTTGTTATTTTTTGTAAAGACCATAAATTTGATTTTCTTTAAATTCATGTTCAGACCATAACTTTTACAACTGTTGTATAAATTTTGTACGACCGTTTGTAGATCTTCCAGTCTATCCGTCACTATGACAGTGTCATCGGCATAACGCATATTATGTATGTGCACAGCGTAGTAAACAACCAGAAGAATATCTCTGAGGATTTCCTACATAAAAATGGTTCCTACAGAATTTGACCTTGACGACACTATTATGGGTGAAAAGTCTGGGTAGAGATGCAAAAATAAAAAGTATCGATCCCGATACCAACTCTATATTTTTTGACAAAGTATAGAGCTGTGCATGCCAATGAAAGCGCGTTTGTTCGTACAGAGAATTTTGTTCAAAGAACTACACTCCCCAATTATTAATTATTTTCGATACCCCTACAAAGGTATCGATGCCAGTTTGGACTATGTTTATTATTTTTTATGTTGTTATTCAAATAATATGATATAGAAAATATATATCCTTAATATTTTGCAAAAAAAATGAAGAACCTCTTTTAATTGTGATTAAGAAACTTTATTCATAAAAACATAGGGAAGAATATCAGTAAGTACATTTTTGTACAATCACAGCGCTATCGTGATTTGAAATGTACTAAAATTAATCCAATAGATGTACTGTATTCCAGAAAAACGTTCTAAAATTCAGTTTAAAATGGCATAAAATATCATCACAGTATACTTTTGGCCAAGAGGATATCAAATCCGTTTTCTGGATTTTGACAGTTTCATATTTATCGTATATAGGTACTGAACGATTACACCTTTTAGTGAGCTCCCACTTTTCGTTCATTAGTTACTGAAAAAAGTCTTGCAAAAAATATAGCTCAAAAGTCAGCTATGTCGTCTCAATCGTAATCAATCAAGTAACTAACTGCGTAATAATATTGAGAAATGTTAAAGAGATAAATCAGTTGGAACGTGTTACTTGCGACCTTGCAAATCCAAAAATTTACCGAAAATAAATTATAACTTGGCAACCGATACCAGAAATATGTTAGGGTTAAATAGAGATTAATGATGTTAAAAAAAAAGATAATGGTTCCATTTAAAAAAATCAAATTGATCATTATCCTGCTTTCCTGCAACAGCCTGTATCCTTGAAAATAATTTTATAACCTGCGTCTTAAGCAACCAAATAACATTTGTATTCGACATATTCTTCTATCAGGTATATCTTGCGAGATATCGAAGAATTACACACTAAATAGACACCATGTAAATAGGGAATCTAAGATATTACCAAAAAACAGGTTCCATCAATTGAGACAGCTTTTCTTTTACAACTGAGAGAACCGCAAATACAAAACAATTACGAAAAATTACAATTACAATGAATGACAAAAAAATGAATCCAGAATAAGGATATTTTAAGAAGTTGCTCCGTAACTGTGGGACTATGAAATTAAAGAAGACAGAGTATATGAAAACTTACATCCCGCTTTTTAGTTTGGAGAACATTGATCAGATTTTTGCCTGAAGCATGTCCAACCATACTGGGACTCAGTCTGCTGACAAATTAAAAATAAAATCGTGATTTAACTTTATGTAGTTAGATTCCTTTAGCTTTTCTTATAACAATAATTTTTTGAGTAGCACAGAAACTAGATCCCAAACATGTATACTGAATGGTGGTTTTGACGTTGCCCTTTTTTATTTATTTATTCTGAGAGCCCCTGTGCAATACCAGCTCAAGGAAGTTACCTACATACAAGCCTTAAGGGTTGGGATTCTGACTGACAGAACCTTGGATGCTGTATATTAAATGCAAATTGCACGTTGCGTGTCTTTGTATGCTTATTAGTGAAGGCATGAAAATTATCATGTGTCTGGTAGATGTGCAGACAGCCTGAAGACTGTAGCGGGTACTACCCAGCAATCGTGGAAAATTAGGTTAGGCGATTTTGCGGAACCGACGATTTTATCTTTGGTGGGAGCATGAAAGATTTGCTTAATGCAGTAAATTCAATTACACTGGTTGTATTTTACAGTGCAGAGAAGTTGTAGTGATGTGGTTGATGGACAGGCATTTGAGTTTATTGGGGTTGAATTTGTGGTTCTTGGGTTTTTAGGTCGTTTAGCGTTAATGCTTGACGTTTCGCCACCACGAGTGGATGGCATCTTCAGAAGCTATTTCACTTCGGCGACTTCCAAAATACCGACGGCTGGTGGATCTGCACCTGTATTTATACCTGCTAATGGTGACGTGGCCCAACCAAGTAGCGTTGGTAGCCCCGCCCCTTCGAAGAAGACAAAAAACTCGCCTTCCTTGATGTTCTTCTAACAAGAAAAGGAGTTACATTAGGACATAAGGTATATAGAAAACCAACTCATACTGACCGGTACTTACATAAAAAATCAAACCACCACCCATCTCAGAAGTACGGAATTATTAGAACTTTGACAGAACGGGCTAGAAAAGTGTGCGAACCAGAAGAACTCGACACCGAACTGGAACATCTAAAGAATGCTCTTAAGGCAAATGGTTACACAGAAAAGGAAATAACAAGAACAATGATAAGAAATAGGGCAAAACCAGAACCTAAACCGATAGCAAAAGCTTTTCTACCCTATGTGCCCGGAATAACAGACAGAATAGGAAAAATGTTACGAAAGGAAAACGTCAAGACCATCTACAAGCCCACAAGAAAGATACAGGAATATTTGAGAACGGTGAAGGATAAAAGAGACCCACTCACAACACTGGAGGTTTATCGCATACCATGCGAGTGGGAGTGGGAGTGTATAGATAGGAACAACGAAGCGATCTATAAACACAAGAATTGCAGAACATAAGGCTAGCTGTCGACTAGGCCATACGGACAAATCAGCGGTAGCTGAACATGCGATTAAGGAGGGAAGTCACAGGATCAAGTTTAAAGAAACTCAGGTTCTTGCCGCAACGTCTTCGTACCAATACAAAAACATCATAATAATTTCAATAGGAAAGAAGAAACACAGAAAGTCCACCGGACATGGGTACCTATCCTAAAGGACTTGCAGACACTACCATATCGAGAAGGGGCGGGCTACCAACGCTACCTGGTTGGGCCACGTCACCATTAGCAGATATAAATACAGGTGCAGATCCACTAGCCGTCAGTATTTTGGAAGTCGCCGAAGTGAAATAGCTTCTGAAGATGCCATCCACTCGTGGTGGCGAAACGTCAAGCTTTAACGCTAAACAACGCCGGCCTAAAAACCCAAGAACCACAAATTCATTGGACGATGGTCGCGAAAGCCTTACACAGTTTATTGGGGTTGATAGACAGTTTAATAAATTTTCATGTAATGAATAATAACTGATAAGTTCATACAACGTAGATCATATACCCTGCAAAAAGACTATCTATGTAAACACAGACAGTAGACTCAACCTACAGTAAGCTCAAAAGTTTCAATCAATACTTTTGGTGTAGCACATAGGACACGTAAGACTAGTTGTTAAAAATGAGCTATGAAAAGTATTTTGTCATTCTTATGAACTGCATTCAGAGCCTTTTCATAGCAGTGGGTCAGAATACGAGTTAGAAGAAAGCCAGGAAAGTGGATTCGATGACATAGAAGAAGTACCTGACCAAGATAGTGAGAAAAAGACATGAATTGTAGACTTCATAGTCGAGATGGACCCAGATAGTAAGAAAATGACTGACAAACAAGTTGAATTTTAATCAGGTGTTCTGTAACAGCCTTTCAGTGAATCGAACTATTTTTTTTTATGGTCAGCCTCCCACAAAGGCGCGCTGCGAGAGGATAAGTGTCGATGCACGTTAGATTTGAAACACTGCAGGTTGTAGTCGCCGGGAAACAAATTCCAGGCAGCTCATTTCACAGTGTCAAAGTTCTCTAGAAGAAATAATGCTGGTGGAGTAGGGACATTGACCTGGAAAGGATGAGCTCGCATAGCATCTCTAGTGTTCCTCATTCCGACGACCTTTGGTGTTACTTCTACTATCTAGGAGAGCTTACTCGAACATCTTCCGTGATAGAATCTCTAAAACAGGGACAGGTTAACCACCCTTCTTCGATGTTCCAGGCTGTGGAGACCCTTTGTGAGGTTAGGGGTATCGATTAGTCTAATTTCTCTCTTCTGGGTAATGTCCAGAAGCTTTAGAGGGTGCTTCGGAGCGCATCCCTACACATGGGAGCAATATTCCAGCGATGGTCGGATCTGTGCCTTGTAGAGCAGCAGTAGTTGCTCTGGTGTATACAGCTTCCTACAGCCGAACAAAACTCCAAACTTCTGGGATGCCGTTTTAGCAATACTGACGATGTGTGCATGCCAGGACATGTTATTGTTATACTGGCGATCGTTTATGATGCTATTATCATCCATTCAGCATATAAATAAATAATTTGTTAAAGCATGCATTTAATCATGGCGTACTTCAAAGCCTTTCTGGCTTTCAGACTATTTTCCGGACGTCACAAAAAGCGGAAAACGTTAGGTCGCACATTACACGAACCGCCATTCATTTATTACCCTTTTCTTGTCTGTTCGAGTCGACAAACCTGTGCAACCTGCGATTAATCCGCAAACGAAACAAACAGCGGGTTGTTTGTGCAGCTTACGGCCCGGTTTTATGATGAATTAAAGGCGGCCCTGGAACAGCTTACTCTATGGCGCAGCTAGCTCGTAAAACGAGAGATCGTATATAATACGTACTGAGCTGTTAACCAGAAGTAGTAAATAGAGGGTAATATAATTTTTTTCTTTGTTGAGTAGATACACGCCTCAGTACACTGCCGTGTTTTGGCGTATTGTGAGTGCTACTTTATTTTGAGAGGGGCTTGAAAGGGAATTTTGGCTGTAAGTTTTGTTGTCTCGTCCTCAATGCGCGATATATCCAGAGTAGTTTTATGACCTTGATGGTCTTCGCCAGTGTGGTAACTTGACAAGGCCATCATAGCCGCCCGATTGTCTGTGTTTACATAGATAGCCTTTTTGATGCATCCTTTATCTATGCATATTCTGCCGCATTCCAAAATTGCGGCCATTTAGATAGATAGATAGATAGATAGATAGTTTATTGACCGTCTTATACAATATTAGTATTTACAGTCACAATTTCATAAGTCAGGTACGTGCAGCAGTTAGAAAATTGACATATTCTTGTACAGTATAAAAGCTATGAGTTAACAAGAACTGTTTTATCCATTTTTTGAAGGAGTAGATAGACATAGATTGAAATGAAATATCATTGAAGTGATTAATCAAATAATTATACAAACTAACATCCAATTTATTGATTTGAGTCATTCGAAGTCGAGACCATGGAGCAACAATATTGTTAGAAAATCTAGTATCATACGAATGGACCTGAGAATACCGAGTAAACATATCTGCGTTACGATGGACTTGTATCAGTGTCTCCATAATATATAAACAAGCTAAAGGGAGTATTCCTAAATCTTTAAAATGCCCTCTACATGAAGTTCCATAAGGCGCATCGACTAAAATTCGAATTGCATACTTTTGCATTACAAATACTTTATTACTCGAAGATGAGTTGCCCCAAAGTACGATTCCATATGAAATATTACTATGTATTAAGGAGTAGTAAACAGTTTTCAACGTAATATTATCGACACAAGATTTAAGTTGCCTCAGTGCAAATATTTGTGATGACAGCTTAGCACAGAGGTAGTCAGCATGAGATGACCAAGTTAATGAACTGTCTAAAATAATTCCCAGTAATTTGACTGGATCACATTCATCTGCCCGTTTATTTGAGCTGAATTTAATTTTTTGAGTTTTCCTCTCATTTAGTTTAAGATGGTTTGCATCGAACCATTTTTTCACTTGTGCTAAGCTTTCCTCGCCGACTGTGTTGCCCCTAGTTAAAACTGTCGTATCATCGGCAAACAGAAAGCATTTATCTGAAATAGATGATGGAAGATCATTCACATAAACTAAAAATAGAAGTGGTCCCAGCACCGACCCTTGCGGTACGCCACTGGTCACTGGCAACAGTGGTGAGTCTTCATTATTACAACATACATATTGTTTTCTGTCTCTCAAATACGACAGAAGTAACTGCAATTGGTTACCTCTAACCCCGTAAAATTCAAGTTTTGCTAATAATATATCTATGTCGACGCAATCAAAAGCCTTGGTGAGGTCACATGCATATGCTGTGGCATCAGATCCCTCATCAAGGCTCCAGACTACGTCATATATCAGAGCTACCAAAGCTGAGATTGTATTTTTATTTTTCCGAAATCCGAACTGACTGGGTGATAGTATAGATGTTTTTTCAAAATAATTAGTGAGCTGATCATTTAATATTATCTCAAGAATTTTACTAATTAAAGGCACTATTGCAACTGGTCTGAAATTGTCGATATCGTTTACGTCACCCTTTTTGTGTATTGGCACAACTTTGGAAACTTTGAATACATCTGGCCAGCAACCTTCCTCAAGGCAGTTATTATAAAGTGTAGTCAGTGGCGGAATCAAATAATTCAATGATGATTTAAGCATTTCAGTGTTAAGACCATAAGCGTCAACACAGTGAGAGTTTTTAAGACGTAAAATTGCTAGCCTGACGTCATCGTCTAATATAGGGGCCATAAAGAAGGATGATGATGGTTTTGGTAGATGGTTAAGATAAAATAGGGGATCTATAGTTTGAGTGAACATATGTGATATTCTGTCTGCAAAAGAAGTAAAAAAATTATTAAATTCCACTGGAGTCAAAGAATACCCTGTGTGACAAGTTTTTTTAGAGTTACGCTCTATGTTAACGATGTTCCAGGCAACTTTGTTTTTATTTTCAGCATTTTGGATTTCATGAATGTACCTATCACGTTTTTCCTTCTTCAAGGCCTGTCGATATATCCTACGCTTCTCCTGATAATTTTGCCAGTCGTACTCAGATTGTGTCATATTATAACATCTCCAGCTTGCACGGAGTTGGTCACGTAAGCCACGTAAAGTGTCGTTGAACCATTTGTACCCAACATTACGTTTCTTGTTTGCAATTTTACGAATAGGAAAACAGGCATCTGCCAGAGAAGCCAGCTCATTTAAAATTTTGTTAGCTAGTACATTACTATTTAGATTACCGTCATTAACAATTTTCCAGTCTATCTCTGATACTTTGTTACAAAACATAGCTTTTCTTTCTCTGTTAATAAGGCGACATTGTTTACTGCCTGTAGCTTCTGTATGATAGCCCCCGACGAACGCATAGAGAGCATAGTGATCTGAGAGATGAGGTTCATAAAGACCTATCTCTAAGGTACCAGCAGCAATGTTCGTCAACACGTTATCTATACAGGAGCTCGATGAAGGAGTTACCCTTGTTGGTCTGTCTATATGATGACTCAAACCAAAAAGAGATAGGATATTTCTAAGTCTTGAAGCATTATCAGTGTTGTTACGGATGTCAATGTTGAAGTCTCCAACAATTATGATATATTTATGTTTCGATAATAAACGTTCAATCACATAGGTGAAACAATCAAAAAATAGGTCTACGTCATCTGAGTTGGGAGAGCGGTAAATTGTCAGAAGAGAGCAATTACTATTTTGGATTTCTGCAGCACAGAATTCAGCATGAAAAATATGGCAATAGTCGCCCAAATCAACTGGTTTCAATTTAATGTTTTCTCTAGAAAATATAGCCACTCCTCCATGCTTACCTTCTGGTCTACAGAATGAAGTTACTAATCCATAATTATAAATGTTTATTTTGGATAAATTGATGCTTGAAAGCCAATGTTCTGAAAGACAGAGAATGTCAAATGGAAAACGGTAGCCAGTTTACCTAGGCGGATACTTACATTCGGATACATATACAGATCATTTATTGGTGTCATTATGCTTGCTCACATTCACACAAGTCAAGTAATTTTTTAAAAAACAGTGCTAAGGTCAATTCATAATGTTAGAATTAAAATAGTACATCATTAAAATTTATATAGTACATAATGATTTAAATATAATATAAGAAATAAAAACAGTTAACGAATTTGAATTAATTTCATTCATTGAATGAATGTTGCATAAATTTATCTATAGAGTGGAAGGTCTTATGCATTAAAATATTTTTTATGCTATTTCTGTAATGATCGTAAGGTAACTTTCTAATGTCTTCTGATAATTTGTTATAAAATTTAATTGCCCAGTAAGCCGGGCCATTTTGACACTTTTTCAGTCTCCAGTAGGTGGGAATTAGATATTGCTTATGCCTTGTGTCATGACTATGAACATCCTCATGTGTGTGACCTTTGCCTTACATAAGAAAGATTTTCCAGGATATACAGTGATAGCAGTGTAAGTATTCTTAAGGTCTTGAAAGCCTGCCTGCAATCATCTCTATAATGTAGCCTAACTGCCTTACGCTGTATACCAAACAACCTGTCTGCTCCAGTCGAGTGACCCCAGACAAGTATTGCATATGACAGGTGCAAATGAAATAGTGAATAGTATGCAACTTTCAGTATGTCATGTGAAACAGTACCTTTTTTTCCTCTGGCAGCCGTCAGCACTTTAAGGCCTATTGTACTATAACTTCCCAGAGGGGGGACGGTGCACGGCCAGCACCGTTGGAATGATTACACCATCATCCCGGACGGTCCGACGGGGGTCACCCGTCCGGTCCTTCCGGTCGATCATCCAAAGTGCCGGACGCGTAAGATGCTCCGCTCAGCGCTCGTGTGGGCGACACCAACACGGTCGAAACTGAATGCCCTGTGTATATACAGTCACCCACCCAAGCGCTAACCGCGCACAAGGCTGCTGCTGCCCCACTATCGAAGGCAGACGCTGTTCACCGCGCAGCCACGTGGGTCCCCGAAACCGTACCTTAGATTTCGTAATAAAAATAAATGTTAGCTAAGTTTGTTGCATACTTTATCTATATGTAGGTCCTACTGGAGTTTAGGGTCTAAATACACACCCAGGAATTTAACACCGCTTTGCTGCTCCATATCACCCATATCTGCCCAAGCCTACCACCGTCTATGCCTCCTCTTGTATCTGATGAATTTTTGGAGCCATCAGTGTACCAAGTGATACCATTCGACATATATGTCGAGGTTCTCCTAGAGCTCATTCCAATACACCTTACAGATAGTTACAAGTAAGTTTAAGACAGAGACTTAAAACTATCGTGACTTACACAAAACTAAATAAAAAAAAAAGGACAAAGAAACGCGCACCTTAATAGAAATCCAAATAAACATTTTCTATTTTTTTAGGTACACCCGCCGCCCCGAGAGGTCTGAAATTTTTCACTTTCGTCAAACGTGACTGAGACTCAAAACTGCGACTGGATTTGTAATCAGCACCTCGGAATTATCCGAAATGCGAGGTTTCATCTTAATAGAAATCCAAATAAACATTTTTGATTTTTTTAGATACACCCGCCGCGCCACCCCGAGAGATCTGAAATTTTTCACTTTTGTCAAACGAGACTGGGACTCAAAACTGCGACTGGATTTGTAATCAGCACCTCAAAATTATCTGAAATGCAAGGTTTCATCTTAATAGAAAGCCAAATAAAGATTCTCGATTTTAGGTGCACCCGCCTCCCCGAGAGATCCTGCAGTTTGTATTATTGCCTATGTGGTACATTAATATCACAGCTTCGTGGACACGCGTATATTACCGATTGGAATACCGAGATGTATCCTCCAAGAGAGATGGAGAGCTTTGTTTTTGCCCCCAGACCCCAGCGTCTTTAAGTGAGCCGTGTATATACCATCAGACTAACCCTCCCATCTCGAAAGACTGCCTGCCTCTTGACCGCCACTCTTCCCTTGTAGGATAGTTTACTGTAAATTTGCAGTCGAAGCCATATGTAGGAGAAATTATATGTCACATGACTGTGTATGATAAGGTCATCCTTTTGCAGGTCCGAAAATACGACAAAGTGTCTAAATTATCACCTCTTGAAACCATTTGTATAATCTTCTTCTTCTCCTTCACTTCAGGTTTTAGGCATTTTGCTTGTTACGATACAATCTTTTTCTCGGCCATCCTATATATCTTCTTCCAGAGCATTGATAGAATCTGGCTCTGGCTGGAACCCTATTTTTGTGCATTCGTTCTATATGTTTTATTCTTTTATTTAGTCTTATTTTCTTTTATTTTTTCGTTTATATTGTTGATGTTCAATTCCGCTCGTATATCCATTTCTGTTTCTTAATCTGTCTAATTTTGTGCAACCTTTCACTCTTCTTAGAAATTTCTTTTCTTGTGTTTTTAGCTTATTTTCTTCTTTTTGTAACACTTTATTTGAGTACCTCTCCTTGTTTTATTTTTTAGGTTAATGTTCTCCTGATGGTTCTGTAAATGTTCGATAATTTATTAAGTTTTTCTTCTATATATTTATTTCTGCCATAAGATACATATATCACAACCTAAGTATTTGAAGTATTTTACCTATTCCAGTACTTCATCGTTTACAACCTTTGTCCTACCTAGAAAGACATAGTTTTGTTTGTTGATATTTCCATGTACGTATTTTTGACAGATTGTTTGTAGATCTGCAGATCGTCTTTTGCCTCGGCTAAAAGTACTATACGATAGATCATCGGCATATAAAATAGAGTTTAGAGTGGTATTTTGGCTAAGATGTATGTCTTTAGGGCATATTGTTTTCCACTCTTTTATAATGGCGTCTATATGTGTGTTGAATAGTGAAATACAGCAGCCTTGTCTAACTCCCTTCATCATCGAAGCCACAATGTCTTAACAGACATGTTGTGAACTCGTAAAATGCATTAAGTCGGAGCTAGAGTATTGCCGACACGAATATTATCAATAGTTTTGAGAACCGTAGCTCGCCATCTTTCGCGATTTACTGTTAGTTCGGTGGCGCTCTTGATACTCATATCCAGCAGCTGTTTCGTCGTATCCCCACCCAGTGTGCAGGGCATAACCTTGAACCACAAGTTTCTCCATATTATCGCTTCTGTGTATATGTCCGAAGAAAGTAAGCATTCTCATTGACACAATCTCTTTGGATTACCGAGCTCATCGAGTATGGAAACGTTATTTCGATGGGCGGTATAAGGTACTCTCAGCATTCTCCTTCACGTTCACATTTCAAAAGCATCTACGCGAGCTCGATCTGCCTTTTTAACAGTCCAAGTTTCCGAGGCATACAAAAATATGGAGAACACAAGAGGCTGAACCAGCGACATTTTGGTAGCTTTAGTGATGTTATGGTCACACCATATTTAAGTAAGCTTCGGCATGGCCACGCGCCTGTTGAATGTGCCGTCGAATATCATTTTCTCAGCTACCCGAATTGTCGATCAAAGAACCGAGGTACACAAAACTTTGAACTACTTTATAACGGCCTACTGACTTCATTTCTGGATGATTATCGTGCTCTCTATCTACGATCATAACCTTAGTCTTATTGT
Source organism: Callosobruchus maculatus (assembly GCA_951848785.1). Lineage (NCBI taxonomy): Eukaryota > Metazoa > Arthropoda > Insecta > Coleoptera > Chrysomelidae > Callosobruchus > Callosobruchus maculatus. Next base: position 105,754 of record CATOUR010000258.1, read on the forward strand.
AGTTAATATCAAGACCATACGCTGCACTGTGTTGTTCTAAGATGTTTAATAGAGCTACTAGTTCTTCCTGAGAAGCAGCAATAAGGGTTGTATCGTCAACAAATCTAACTCCCTTATTTACTGATATTTCTCGTGTTAATTTGCCACCTATATGTATGTACGCTGGTTTTTAGTAATTATGCTTCTGGTATAAATACAGATATTATATGTCCGAGGAAAGTAAGCATTCTCGTCGACACAATGGAGGATAGTCTCTTTGGATTACCGAGCTCATCCAGTATGGAAACGTTAGTTCGATGGGCGGTATAAAGAACTCTCAGCATTTTCCTCCACGTTCAGATTTCAAAAGCATCTATGCGAGCTCGATCTGCCTTTTTAACAGTCCAAGTTTTCGAAGCATACAAAAATATGAGAAAACAAGAGGCTGAACCAGCGACATTTTGGTAGCTTTGGTGATGTTATAATCACGCTATATTTTAGTAAGCTTTGTTATGGCTACACATGCCTGTTGAATGCGCCGTCGAATCTTATTTTCACAGCTACCCGAATTGTCGATCAAAGAACCGAGGTATACAAAACTTTGAACTACTTCACAACAGCCTACTGACTTTATTTCTCGATGATTATCGTGCTCTCTATCTACGATCATAAACTTGGTCTTGTTGTGGTTAATACCAAGACTATATGCTACACTGTGTTGTTCTAAGATGTTTGATAGAGCTACCAGTCCTTCCTGAGAAGCAGCAATAAGGGTTGTATCGTCAGCAAATCTAAGTCCCATATTTACTGATGTTTCTCGAGTTAATTTGCCACCTATATCTATAGCAGTTTTGTTCGTTATAAGTAAAAATCATTCTTTGAGATAGGGGATATTTGTACCGTTCGTCGAAAGTGCTGCCCCACATAAATCAGTAGATGGCCGGTCTACAGCCACACCATGGCAGCATCTGGTTTGAGCGGGGCCTTAACGGCCAGCAGTCCCATCTACTTATCTGTGGCAGAATGTCTTTTGCGAACTGTGTCCGCCTCTTTATCTTTCCCGTCGGCCCCATTATTTCCGCTTTTTATCACTCCGTTTACACCCTAAATCAACCGGCTCCCTTTCACGCCACGATGCAGAGCCTTCTTTGCCTCTCGCCACCACAGCGGCGTACGTCAATTTTATTTTATCATAGTAAACTAATTATATAATGCCATTATCAAAATTTTCAAGAATAGGGTACTTCCAGAGGTCGTGAAATCGTCTCGGGAGTATACATAGCGTAAAGAAAACCATATCTAGAAGCAGTAGAAAACAAAAAACATGATTTTACTGACGGCCAAAAAAAGATATTTGCAAAATAAAATAAGGATATATTCAAATTTTTCCACGTGACTTAAAACAAGGGCTGACGTCACAGGTATCTTATCAATATCGACAATCGATACTGCTACAGCGCAGGTCAGTGAGATTCAACTGCAAACTAGAGATGATCTGGATTCTTTAACAGTGCGACTCAATTTATTGATACTTAAACATATTCGAAACAGGCAATTAACCCACTAGCATTTTCGTTGCAATACATTTTTATATCTGATAGGTCTCACAGTTCATCCTAATTGTAACCGACATTCGCAACTAATCGAAGCCATCATTTTATTTCGGCGCATCCCATTATGAATGAATCCAAAGATAGAATCTAATTCAAGCCCATCCCTACAAAGTGAATTAGCCTAATTTTCATTCTTTTGACTTTTGTACTTTTGAGTGTGACTGTGTTTTTTGGTTATAATGATCAATGTCAATATGTTAGGTTAGCACTGGCTATCGATATCGAATATCAATACTATACATCCCATCACTATAGGATATCACTGACGTCAGAGGTTGTTTGCGCGGCATTTTCCGGCATTTGAAATAATTTTTGGAATATCTCTCACAGCCGATTCCAAAAAAACAAACAAGTGATCTTGTCATGTTTACTAGGCTCTAAGGAATGCGTAAACGACATAATATTTGTTTCTGCAAGTACCCTATTCACCTCAAAATGTTATGTATAAGATAGATGGCTATGATGGTTTATTGATCCAGTAAAATCTATAAGCTGACATTGGACGCGTCAAATTTGAAACAGATACAATTAAAAAGACAAAGTAAATACATTTGAATGGTCATGCAAGGAGAATGCGAAAAAAAAGAAAGTAATCTAAAATAGCTAGAGCAGTACCAAAGGCATAGAACAAGGTCCCACATAGATACAGAGGCTTGATTAATAGCATTGTAGTAAACTACTACTAATCTAAATATATCGCAACATTGAATATTCAAAATTTGTGGTAAGCGCCAGCTTCATTTTCATTTCTGAAGGAAGAGGGGTGGATCCAACACCAAAACGAGACATGCAAATTAGTTAGTTGGGATCGAACAACAGGAGCAGTTTCACTACTTTCTGATAAGTGTCAGATAGCTCATTCACATATTTTGTCTTTGTCACTTGACCTGACGTACAATAAAAAGTGACAAACACATATGACATTCAACAGAAGGCGATGAAGTTAGTTAAATTACAAGATAAAATATTGGTATTTCATTGTTATAAATAAATTGAAGTTGAAAAAAAGTCGCTAATCATATATGAATTTCGGTCGTTTAGACTTGAATAGGATACTCATTCATTTATAATTCATTGCTGTATAGGATCTCTTATTATACCTACATGTGTTAGAGTAGGTAGTTATTTGGTATTTTGGCTATTGAAACAGTTGTAAATTTAAAGGTAGTAGTTAGTATAGTCCCCCGTGTGTCGTAAAAGGCGACTAAAAGGAACCGAACTCCTGTCGCTACAAGCAGTAACCTCTTCTCAACCAACAGCTTCGGGTGGACGAGTTGAGAAGAGTCAGGACACCCTCATCTCCTTGGGGTGAGAAATTGCCCCTAAAGGCGGATGAACCAGTAGATACCATCTGGTCAACGGCATGAAAATGCAGAAAGAAAATGGGAAACTACTGCATTAAAGATCTCAAAGATATCCCAAGAGAAACTCGTAAAATGAGTAAATGCATTTTACGAGTTCACAACATGTCTGTTAAGACATTGTGACTATGATGATGCTGAGTTAGTATAGTATAAAAAAGTGTCTTATCTAGTTTCTAACATGCTGTATGAATATATGTTATAGACTTTATATATTATATATACTCACCATTTAAAGAGGCAAGTAGTGAAGCAAAAGCCACTGTTGTCATGCTTACCTGAAACAAAAAATAATTTATTTATAATTTTCTCTAGTAGTACACCACAAAAAGCCCTGCTTGCGAGGCTTTGGGAGAGAACATCTCAGAGTTATAGTGAATATGCTGATGTAATCTAAAATGATTTTGACTGAATATCATTACAGTGCAATATCTGTATTATCTACTTCAATTAAGTTATATAGTGATTAACAAACTATTTTTGAACTGGTAATAAATATTATCTATAAACTGGATGAATTATTATTCATAACTCACGCTCCACCGTGCGTTATGAAGAACACCTAGTAGTAATAGTAGTAGTAGAAATAGTTGGAATTGAATATAATTAAATACAAGCTAAGATGGCCATGAAAGGTCGAAAGCTGATTCAAACGGTGTGGGTGACAGAAGTGTCGTTCAGTCGTTATGATGTCAATACTTTGTAGTGACTATGTATTTGAATAGTACTATTTATTGCTGTGGTTGTAGATACTAGTATATTGTTCAGGGAGCGGTAATGACGGTAATAAAGTGAGCTATTACCATTACCGTCAAGCAGATGGTTTCATACCTCAAAGCGTGGTTAAATCCTATTGTGTAGTTATATTGCAAGTGAAGATGAGCAACCCTACAAAATCCGACCTGTTAGATTCCCTTCAGAAATACGGGACGCTTTGTGTATTATGTCAAGTGTCAGCTGTGACACTTGACAAGGAGGTTGCGATGTATGCGGGATCTTGTAACTTAACTAGTTTCATTTAGACAACAACTATTACCCAGATATCAGACACTTTGCAGACTGAATGGAGAAGTCAGAATTCCTAATATGTGTGTATTGAATCAGAATTTTGAACAGCATAAGCCACCGAAAGTGCCCGATCAGACCCGATTGATCAAAGAACGTTGCATATATCGTCAGTGGTTTACAGAGGAAATACTAGCCAACTAACGCCGGAACTTGAAAAGATGAGCAGGGATGTTCTGACAACAGAATTCGGGGTTATGGGCGATGGTAAGACCGCTAAAGTTCCTCATCTGTGTTATATGGTGGCTGCATTCCAGTCAGGAGATGAGGAATGATATTACTTCACGATGTTAGGCAAATATACACTTTATCTGTCATTTTACTTCCCTCACCGATAGGTGATCGCAAAAGTTTTAGATTTTGAAATAATACGCTTTTTCGGAGTTTTATGATATCTACATAACGAAAATCCACGTCACTCATTTTCGCCGGTCTGTCTGTTTGTCTGTTTGCATTTTTCTAACCTCGCAATCTCAGTAACAGCTGCATGGATTGTGATGAAATTTGGATAGCGATATAATATGGGGTCGTAGTAGTAATCAGAAAAACAAAAATACTCAAATTATTCTCAAACTTCGCTTTTAGAGGTTCCTGATCATTTTCTAATTTTTCTTGGGTGGTGGTGAAATTGGGGTGGTTGAGGGGGGGGGGGAGTTGTAAAATTAAAAAATGTGTTGTATTTATAATAGACTGCCCATTGACCTGTGAAAGAAAGACTTAGCGTCATTCTACACTTGTGAGGTCTATCCTAACATTGGCTTGCCTATTACAGGAACCAAAGAACGTTTCTCAACAATTTTCTAATGTATAAATACGAGTATTGTTTAAATTGTTATGTACTGTGTAACCTGGAAGTTATTGTAGTTACTGAATTGATTTTAATTACACATTGACACAGTATTATTACCGTAGCGAGGATGGAAAATGCGTATGGTTTTTAGAAATCCTTTTAGTGGCGGCGCGGCGCAGCAATAATAAAAAAACTAAGAATATAAAAGGGTTCATTTTAGGTACATATTAGCGAAATAGTATATCGCACTAACTTCAATAATTTTTTTTCATGATTTAATGACGATGTCACAAATGATTTCCAATTGCATACGATTACCACGGTAACCAGTAATATCATCATGCTAGCGGAGTTGATTGTTCGCCCGTAGGGGGAGCTGCAGGGGTTCATTTTTAGGTACATGTTAGCGAAATAGTATATCGCACTAACTTAAAAGCACCCCAAACTTCGTTTTTAGATGTTTGTCTACTTTTTTTGTGAGGACAGTGTAGGAATAGAGAAACGCCAAATGTTGTGTGAGGAGCAATAATATGAGGGAAGTACTGATTCAAGGCACTTGACGCTATTTTTTATACGGAACCTTTGCCCACCCCCGTATCTACGCCCATGATGTAGCAGAGAATAGTGTCGCGGGGGCATCGCGCGCTTTTCGGTCGAGTGCCCCGACAGAATATTGGGGTGAAGCTTTTGAATATATGTATATGAGAAATAATCGATGGGTTGGAGGGTAAGATGAGCCCTTTGCCTCCGGTTTCCGTGAAGCTGACACTCTCATCATGCCGCCGCCGGAGTGAAAAGAGGTCACTGTTTTTGCTCGATATTATCTATCCGTTCAACTCTGCATGTGCATGCTGGCTACGTCAGCTGAATTTGTATGAAAACTTCTATTATATTTTGAGATATAGGTTAGAAATTATTTTAGGAAGCGGGTAATCGTTGCCGATTTGTTAGGACACAAAACTCAAGCTAGATGGCTGGGTAGCGGCAAATAAACAGCGAAGTGTCATTTGATTCCTTCTTCAGGGCTACAAAGACAATTTAGCAATCAGAAAAAATTAAGAATGAAAAGTTTTTACTTACAAAAGTTAGTGAGGATGTTGCTGGAAGATGTTATAAAACAAGCCAAAAGAGCAAGTAACAACACATATCTTGCATGAAGCACGTTATACAGACACAGAAATTTACGAAAAACATTACACAATTTACTGTTAAAAGTTAAAATCTTAATAAAATCGTAAAATGGCCGTTCGATGAATATTTTGCGTGCCGGCAATTACGTCTATCGAAACGGTCAAGCACACGTGTCTGAGCGGAAATAGGTTAGTGGAGGGAAATTCAAATTTTGTTCATTTGTCAATTGTCATTTGCCTAAATTATGGCGCATGCGCGCACAATCTATGTTGAAATTATTTTTGTGGAGGGGATTTATGTATAGGGTGATTCAAATTATCACTATACAGTGTCGAACAGAATGAACTGATGTAATAAAATGTTTTAATGTATGTAATATTATGCAAATTATGGTTAGAAGTTATATATTGACTAATTTTTGTAGGATTAAAAATCGGTACTCTTAGTTGCCACTTTGGTACTTGAAGATACCCCCGAAGTACCTACTATTTTGTGTTTCACTGTCGTTCAACAGCCACTTGAGAATCCCTCAAATGTAAGGGAGAGACGCTAAAGTAACGAAATGTTATCACAACATTACGGTGCACTGAATGCAATTTTGTAGTTTAATGTTGGAGCAAACTCTTATTCTGTCAGTTCCGACTGCTGCTGCCACATCAAGAAAAAATGTTGATTTTTTACTCAAACTAACAACTGAACATAGAGGTAGTAAACAAACCATCACTTCAGCATGGCGTGCTCAAAGCCATCATCTTTGACATTTCAGCCACAGCATAATAAACAACCAGCACAATAACTCAAGTTGGCGGAAATTTCACGCGCATCCCCACTTTTGGATGATTTTTTGTAGGGATGCTAACCATACTTCGATACTTCCGCACTAATATCGAGTATTTTTGTCATCGATACTTCCAAGCTGGTATCGATACTTTTGTATCGGTATCTAAAATAATTATATAACTATTGAGGGGTGTAATCAGTTGCACAAAATGCTCTGTACGAACCAAACGCGCCTATTTGGCTGGAAAATATCGAGTTGGTAACGGTATCGATATTTTCATTTTCGCATCTCTACCCAAACTTCACAGCCGTAAAATCATCCACAAACCCTCCCAAGGTCCAATTTTGTGTGAACCATTTTTATATAGAAGATCCTCAGAGATATTATGCTGGTTGTTTATTATGCTGTGCTTCAGCCTCCAAACATTGATCAGCTGTGACCTCGCAGTGACAGTTCAAATTGTAAATAATGCTGTGTAACGCCAACTAGCCTGAAAATTCTTCCAATGCAAACCATGTTACAAACACTGCACTTTTTGAGTTCCATCTCGAAAAACTGTTAAATTACACTCGAATATAGCACAGCAAGTCCGTAAAGCTTCACTACAATTACCAACAAATAGCGGATTCAAGCATAAAAGACACACAAACAAAACAAACGTTTGACAGTCGAGGTTCTACCGTAAATAAGTCGCATGAAAATTATATCGGCGTTGCCAGCTCCTCAAAATTTATGTAAGACTTCAGAATTTGCGTTTATGACGAAGAAATATGCAGTAACGTAGAGGTCAACGTAGCTATTGATTTTGCTGTAATCATTCCTGAACCATCAAAATACCGTCTTTTTTAACGTAGAATAGAATATTTCTGGATACTATACAATTAAGACGATAGTAAATAATTATGATTGCCGTATCTGGTGGTCAATATGACGACGTAAGAAAAGATGTCGGCCTGTCAGAATTAGTTGTTTACTACCTCTATGTTCGGTTGTTACTCTGAGATTTTAGCAAAAAACAAAACAGATAACAGGAAGCATCAAAATATGTAAGCAAAAGCATAACAATAGACCTTCACTGAAACAGTCCTCCAAAACCAATTCAATCAGTATCAGTCGTTCAAGGATTAGTGAACTATCTTGTTTTGTTTTCCAACAGATGGATCAGTTGATCGCTGACTAGTGACAGCGCACCCAACATATGTAACGCATAAAACTCACTTTTTTAGTATGACTTATGACTATTTAACACTAACGGAAAATCAATTTCAAATAGTGGGATTTATGATTCCATGCATTAAGCGAACATCGAACAAACTAAAAAGTTGGGTTAAGATCACAAAACAGATGGTTATGAAAAACAGCTACTGAATTTAATAACCTGATTGCGATCACTTTCCGTATAGCAGTGAACTGATCCTAGGCCCCTTTCTGAACGTCAAAAACAAAGAATACTCATATTGGAGTTCGAAAAGGGATCAAAAATTACTGACGTTATATTGATGTTTCGGTTTCTGCCGAAACTGAGACGGAAGCCGAAATTCGGTTTCGGTTTCAGCCTTAACGCTGCTCCTAAAATCTGGAATAGTTTCTCCGGAATAGTCCGGAAGATGCGGGGAGCTGAACAGGAACCGACGATGGGCGTGATAAATAAACAGGTGCGCGCTACATTAGAAAGAAATGGAAACAGTCATGTTAGCGCGTCGCCCGAAATTTGTAAAATTGAAGAGGAACGCGATTTGCAGATGTTTTTGATCCCAATTCCTGACGCTTCATTTTCCAATATTTTTACATGAAATTTTCACATGATGTTTAGAAGGAAATTGCCCAGAGTGATATCGAAGCACTTTTTCATTTTTGCTTCTGGATTTTTCTTAAAAAAGTTACAAAGTTGACGAAGAAAATAAGGAACTTCAAGCGATCATATTTCATGTTCAATCAATTTTTTTCAAAAAATGCTTCGATAGCCCCCTGTGTAATTTCCTTTTAAACTTCATGTAAAAATTTCATGCAAAAATATTAAAAACTAAAGCGTCAGGAATTGGGATGAAATCACTTGAAAATGACCGTTTATGCTCTCCGTAGGAGCCGCCTTAAGAAGTAGTTTCGATCGGACACTATCCGCAGGTAACGTTTTGTCTCTAACGTTTTGAACTGCACATACTAGAAGATCCGAATATAATACGACCTTCACCGAACTGGTTAATGGATGAAAATCATTTTATATTAAATTTAATATGTTAAGAAACATATCGCGAGTGAGTTGGCTGAAAAATTTCAGTCCAGAATATGATTAATTAAATATTGAAAAATTATTTTTTTTTAAACATCTCACTGGTTTGATTAATGGACAAATCACATACCAATCGAAAGTATGAAGCCCCTAGAATATGCAAACGTTAGGCTGGCTACGTTCTTCCCGTCCCAACTATAGGGTAGGCAGGTATAAACAGGTAAATCATTAATAGTAATTTGCACCAGTGTGGTTAATGCATGAAACTTATATCAACATAAAGATAATTTTATTGCAAACAAGTCGATATAAGGTTGTCTGCAAAAAATCAGTCTGGAATTCCGGTTGTCGAATTTTAAAGATCAAAATAATGCTGCCAGTGAGTACGTCCACCAGAGAGGTCCGAGCGAACTATCCCGTGTATTAACAAAGTGCGCGTGTCATGTGTCCGTGAAATTAAAAAGGATAGCGATACACTCGTAGATGCTGTGCATCATTGTATTGGAACAGTTTACCTTATTCTTCTGAATTGATAAAGCGTGCTATTACTATTATACGCATTGTTGTTATTTATAAACACTAAATTGTGATAAAAAATGGCGAAAAAATGTTTTCTATGCAATTCGGACGATGATGTTCTTGATTTTAACGATGAAACGTATAAAAACTGTTCGTTGAAATTAAATTTTCGTAAAAAGAAAAATTTTAAATACAGTGGCGTTGAGTTAACCAATGCATCACTCGATTTTGTAGGTTATCATACCATGTGCTACAAAAAAGTGACTGCTTTGAGTAAAAAGTATAATAAAGAGTTTAATAACTTTCTTGGTGAGAATACGGTAAGTGTATAACAATTTAACCTTCAAAACTATCTTAGTAAATACATCTTTGAAATTTTTTTAATTGTGAAATAATGACATGGAAGATTCATAAATTTATACATTTTTGATTATGTTTCATTCAAATAAATCATTTCAATTTCACGGACACATGACATGCGCACTCTCTTTCATTCAATGGCCGAGCTACACCCAGCTGCTATGCTGCGTCCTTTGTTAATACACGGGATAGTTCGCTCGGACCTCTCTGACGCACGTATTCACGTTGCAGACAACCCCGTGTTTGTAATAAAATTATCTTTATTTTGATTTGATTCGAAGTTTCATGCATTAACCACACCGGTGTAAATTACTATTATTGATTTACCTGTTTATACCTGCCTACCCTTTAGTTGGGACGGGAAAAATTCGCGATGTGTTTTTAACATATTAACCAGCTCGGTGAAGGTCGTTCTAGATTCGGATCTTAGACTAACAGAGAAGATGGTGTTTCTGGTCCAGACCTTAGAGAGACTTTTATTGTCTTGTCTAACTATGTTATGTCAGGTCACACCTACGTTTTTAATTTGATTCTGCTCCATACCATGTATCTTCATTCATTCCACCACGAAAACCATCCCAAAGCCATTCTGAGTAACGAGAATTTATAGACATCCCAAGACGTTAGACATGCACGACGACGAACAAATTGGAATATAAAAGGTTGTGTATGTGTTGTAAAGTGGCGCGCCCTTCTATTCTAACAATTTCCATTTCGAAACGATTCCTCGTGGTCCACAAAGCGCATTAAGTTGGGAATGAAAGCAAAATAAACGAGACACAGGGACCGACGGTTCACGTCGAACAGATACACACGCAAACGTGCAGGACCGGACTTGAACATTGCAGACCAAAAATGCTGCGGTAGCAAAACACTCTCTGACAATATAAAAAATTATAAGGTTTGAAATATAGAACTAGTAGTATTAAATATTTCTACTTCCCGCACCGATAGGTGAGGGGAGTATTGTGATCGCGAAAATTTTCGATTTTGCATGAGATAATCCGCTTTTTGGGCGTTTTATGATGTGTACATAATGAAAATACGTCACTTATTTCCGTCGGTCTGTCTGTCGGTCTGTCTGCCTGTCTGTCTGTCTGTGTGTCTGTCGGTCTGTCTGTCGCGTCTTTCTACCCTCGTAATCTCAGTAATCGCTGCATGGATTGTGATGAAATTTGGGCAGCGATATGCTGTGGGGTCGTAGTAGGTAATGTTCCTATAATTTTGAAAATCGTTATATGGGGGGCGGAGTAATTAGCAAAAAACGTAAAATTTCAAATATGCCTCAAACTTCGTTTTTAGGCGTTTTAGAGGTTCCTGATCATTTTCTACTTTTTCTTGGGTGGGGGTGAATTTGGGGTGGTTGGGGGGTGGGGGGTTGTAATACTGAAAAATTTGTTGTATTCGTAATGGGCTGTCCATTGATGTGTGAATGAAAAACCTAGCGGCATGATACACTCTTTTAGGTCTATCCGAACGTTGCATGCTTATTATAGAAATCAGGGAACAAATGTATACATACGAGTATTTTTTTAGCTCGTTCGATATCGCGTAACGCGAAAATTGTTCAATTGATTTTAATGAAATTTTGACACAGTATTACTACCGCAGCGAGGATGGAAAAAGCGTATGTTTTGAAAAAATAGTGTCAGTGGCGGCGCAGCAATAATAAAAAAACTAAAAATATGAAAACAGCTCAATCTTTGTTTTTAGGCGTTTTACGGGTTCCTCATAATTTTCAATTTTTTTTTTGGTGGGGTGAAATCGGGGCGATTGGGGGGTGGGGGTAGTAAAACTGAAAAATTTGTTGTATTCCGTCCGTCTATTGACCTGATGTAGAATAAATACCTAGCGGCACATTACACTTTTTTAGGTCCATCCGAACACTGGCTTGCCTATTACAGAAACCAATTTTGTGATCCGTACATACGAGTTTTGTTTTATTTCGTTCTATGTATATCGCGTAAAGCGAAAATTATTGAATTGATGATAATAAAATTGTGACACAGAATTTATTACCGCTGCGAGAATGGAAAACGACTCTGTTTATGAAAAACCGTGTCAGTGGCGGCGCAGCAATAATCAAACAACCAAAAACAAAAGATCAGCTCAAACTTCGTTTTTAGACGGGTTGGAGGCTCTTGATCGTTTCACATCGTCCAGTTGAAGCATGCAGAAAAAAACTGTGGCGCTCCAGTTCCTAAGGAGGGAGAGGCAAGAAACTATTTACGAGGGTTTTTGTGTTGGATGTTGTTTTTGCGGGTGGATGGGCGATAATTTATTTGCAAGAGGATTGTAGACTATAGCTTCATGAAATAAGAAATAATAAAATGGTATCATCATTATGTGTGGGAAGTGCTGGGTCAATCAACTTGGGCGAATTTACCAGACCGCCACCATCTTGTTTTTACTTCCCACACAGTATTGTGATAGCGAAAATTGGCGATTTTCAGATAATATGCGTTTTGAGAGTTTTATATCTACGTAACGAAAATCCACGTCACTCTTTTCGTCGGACTGTCTGTCGGCCTGTCTGTTGGCGCTTTTCTAGCCTCGTAATCTCAATAACTGCTGCACGGATTGTCATGAAATTTTGGGAGCGATATGGTGTGGGGCCGTAGTAGGTAACGCCGCTATAATTTTGAAAATTTATGCATGGGCGGCGGACTCATTAGCAAAACGCAAAAAATTTCAAATATTCCTCAAACTTCCTTTTTAGGAGCTTTAAGGGTTCCTAATCACTTTCAATCAAGGACCTTAGAATTTTCTACAAAGGAGTATTGCTTTAAATCGTTCTGTATTGTGTAACGTGGAAATTATTCAATTGATTTTAATGAAATTTTGACACAGCATTATTACTGTGGCAAGGACGGAAAACAGCTCAAACTTCACTTTAGGCGTTTTAGAGGTTCCTGATCATTTTATACTTTGTTTTGGGTGAGGGTGAAATTATGATCGTTGGGGGATGAGGGCTCGTAAAGCTGATAAGTTTTTTGTATATAGGCTGTCAATTGACCTGTAAGAAAAAGGCCTAGCGTCAAGATATACGTACCTTTTTAGATCCATCTGAATATTGCATTGCCAAATACTGAAGCAAGGGACTTGTATATACGAGTATTGCTTTCAGAGTTTTATCACCGTGGCGAGGATAATATTATACAGGGTGTCCCACAACGATTAAGACAAGCAATATATCGGAACTGGACAATAGTAGAGAATTATAATTTTGGGGGTGTAAATTAGAGCAAATATAGTATCTTTTCTTATTATTGTGTCACCTAATGAGGTATTTATTTTTGATCACATGACGTCCGAATCAAAATTTTCAATGGGACGCCCTGTATATTTGTGACTTTTTCCTCCCGATAAAACAATTTCAACAAATCGCACACTTGGAGTCTAAAATGATTAATTCAAGAGCTACAGGTACTTAGAGGATGGTACCACTACCATTGATTATAACATGTACCCCTACAGTTAAATTATTTTGGTAGTGTCAAAGTTTACGGAATACATATAAGTTGGATCACTCTGCAAAAATATCAAAACGGCCTGCCCCTTGCCCCGTATCCCCGCTACACCGTTAGCAGTGTACCGACGTCAGCCGGTAGATACGGGGCGGCGTAAAGTAGAGGTTGAACGTGTTTAACGCGAAGTCTACACAGCGTCTCAAAAACATCGGATTTTGTTATCTCGGATTTGATTGCATCTTTTTAGCAGTTTGAGAGTAATCAATTTAGCGAGAAAAGATATTACCAATAAATTTAAATTTATTAACGGATGGAGAATGACAATCAGATCCATCCTTATTTTGTGGTAAACCGTGAAATGTAAGGGATATAAATACAGGGTATCCCACGACGATTAAGACAAGAAATATGTCGGAGCTGGGCAGTAGTAGAGAATTATAATTTTGGGCATGTAAATTAGAGCAGATGTTGTGTCTTTTTTGTCACTGTTCTACCTAACGAGCTATTTGTTTTTGTTCACGTGACATTCGATTCAAAATTATTAATGACACACCCTGTATATTTGTGCCTGTGTTCCTCCCGATAAAACAATTCCAACAAACTAGCACACTTGGGGTCTAAAGTGATTAGCTACAGGTACTTAATGCATTCTATCACGCTAAAAGCGTATAGTGAGACAAAATATTCATTCGGTGGTCTTACCATACCACCCAGGGACATTGTAAATTATATTTTAGAGCTCGAAAATATTTTTATTGATAACTTTAACAATTTAGTTTCTGCAGTAGCAGTTGTAATGACACTAAAAAGCAAAATGTAAAAAATAATTTATTCGTATCCATGTAAAGCATTTCCACATGATTATTTTTTAAAATTGTACATACGAGTTCCTATATACTATCCCATAAAATGTATGAACTGTGATCTCAAAAATAAGCCAAATAAACAAAACATTAAGGTAAAAATACTACCAGCACCTTTGAACCATCAGTTTTTACTTATCTACGAACTAGCTACAATATGTGAAATCATTTGAGATTCATTAGTAATAGTTTTACTAGGCTTTATTTTTGATATCCATTTATGTAACTTGGTGCATTAGCAAAATAAACGATATATTTGTATTTGTATGTCTAAATCGGCCGTCAATACATAGTTTTTCAATGACCCTCGTATATACGTACAACCCAGGCGTTAGCAAGTCCCCGCTAAAAAACCCTAGTACTTGGGCAAAAACCAACGCAAAAACTAACTGGCGCGTGCGGCCGCGGCATCGCTTTCATGTGAGTTCTTCAAAGTGCCGACGGAGAGTGATCCAACTTATATGTATTCCGTAAACTTTGGTAGTGTTTCATAATGGTATTGGTACAGTACGTGATTAAACTCGATGAGCCGCCACTGGTACGCAGCTACAAACAGATCCTGAAAGGGTTTCAGTCCACGCCTGGACATTGGGTAATGGGCCAGACACACATCGAACGGACCTTCGTCCACGATTGGGGCGATTGGAGCGAACCCTTTGGTTCATCCGGCGTATAGGCTCAATCAAACTGTTATTATCTGGGGTGTAGCAGGCTGTTTAATGCAGCCGCATCAATAGCAATCTCCATACATGGATGATCACCAGTTCCCCCCTGCACACCGTATTGTAGGCTTACGATTTATACACAGCCACCCCGCAGGTCAAATGCACACATGTCGGGGTTGTGTCGCGCCCTTAAGCCAAGGACAATGCTTGCCATTATTTATCTTTTTTTGAGTGATTATTTTTATTTCTGGTTTGCTAAGGGGAGGCGAAAGAGTGCAGTATAGATACAAACAGTACATTCACTGGTCCTTAAGAGTCTAGGGTATAGCGCGCGAAATTGAGAATCCAAGGAACGTCGTATTCCCGTGTTAGCGAGGAGGCGTGGCCACCTGTTCCCTTTCTCCATAGTGTGTGTCTGAGATAAGGGCAGATAAGTCCAAAAATCCAAACGTAAGGTCAAAAGGTTCAAAGGTAAGGTCCAAAAGTCACTATAAAAATGAATTTCGCATTTCCAAGCTCCTGAAGTTACCTTTAAACTTACAGTAATGACTCAAAGATCAAATTGAATAAGAAAGCTTGCGCTTGTGCAACTATTTAGCCTTTTTTTGATATCGTGTTTGGTTGTTAAATTACAGGCATTTATAGAATGTATGATTTTGCATTGTGAGTTTTTTTGCAAATTAAAAAACTTTTTTGAGAAAATCGAAAATAGTTGTCATTCATTAAGGTCTTAATAATTATCGCCTTCTGAAATATTATATATGTAGTTTGAAAGTAGAGTGTGTTAGGCGAGAAATTGTGAGTCCGTGCTTTACATTGCAAATACGTATGTATAAGTGTGAGTATCCAGGCCTTAAAGCTGATCCCTACGTTGTACAACGTGTCGGACTGTGTACACAAAACGTAACGTGTGGATAGGAAAACTACGCATCTTTTTATTCTTTCGATACATTTGGTTCGCTAATTTAACCAGAATGACATACATTTGACAAAGTTTCATGGAGTTTTTGATGGAGTTTATCGTGTTATATGAAAGTGTCCAATGAATGTGTGGTATCAGATACCAAAAATACAGTGACATTCCCGTTTGACAAAAATCACAAATTTCAAAACCTTCAGATAGCTTCCGTTTCCCTAAAAAAATCGAATATCTTTATTTGTCTTTCTATTAAGATGAAACCTCATGTTTTGGATAATTTGAAGGTATTACAAATCCAGCCGCAGTTTTGAGTTCCAGCCTTGTGTGACGAAAATCAAAAATTTCCGATTTTCAGTTCTTCAGGTTTGCCTAGAAAATCGAAAATCTTTATTTGGATTTCTATTAAGATGAAACCTTGTGTTGTGGATAATTTGAAGGTGCTGATTACAAATCTGGTCGCAGTATTGAGTTTCAATCTCGTGTGACAAAAATCAAAAATTTCAGATCTTTCAGATCTTGTCAGGTTTGCCTAAAAAATCGAAAATCTTTATTTGACTTTCTATTAGGATGAAACATCGTGTTTTGGATAATTTCAAGGTGCTGATTACAAATCTTGTCGCAGTTTTGAGTTTCGGTCTCGTGTAACGAAAATTAAAAATTTCAGATCTGTCAGATCTTCAGGTTTACCTAAAAAATCGAAAATCTTTATTTGACTTTCTATTAGGATGAAACATCGTGTTTCGGATAATTTCAACGTGCTGATTACAAATCCAGTCGCAGTTTTGAGTTTCCGTCTCGTGTGACAAAAATAAAAATTTCGGATCTGTCAGATCTTCAGGTTTACCTAAAAAATTTAAAATCTTTATTTGGCTTTCTATCAAGTTGAACCCTCGTGTTTTGAATAATCTGAAGGTGCTGATTACAAATCCAGTCGCAGTTTTGAGTTTCGGTCTCGTGTGACAAAAATAAAAATTTCGGATCTGTCAGATCTTCAGGCTTTATCTAAAAAATTTAAAATCTTTATTTGGCTTTCTATCAAGTTGGAACCTCGTGTTTTGAATAATCTGAAGCTGCTGATTACAATTCCAGTCGCAGTTTTGAGTTTCAGTCCCGTTTGACAAAAATAAAAATTTCGGATCTGTCAGATCTTCAGGTTTACCTAAAAAATCGAAAATCTTTATTTGACTTTCTATTAGGATGAAACATCATGTTTCGGATAATTTCAAGGTGCTGATTACAAATCCAGTCGCAGTTTTGAGTTTCAGTCCTGTTTGCCAATAGTAAAAAATTTCAGGTACTTCAGATCTTCAGGCTTACCTGGAAAATCGAAAATCTTTATTTGACTTTCTATTAGGATGAAACATCGTGTTTTGGATAATTTCAAAGTCCTGATTACAAATCCAGTTGCAGTTTTGGGTGTCCGTCTAGTGTGACAAAAATCAAAGATTTCAGATCTGTCAGATCTTCAGGTTTATCTAAAAAATTGAAAATCTTTATTTGGCTTTCTATCAAGTTAAAGCCTCCTGTTTTGGATAATTTGAAAGTGCTGATTACAAATCCAGTCGCAGTTTTGAGGTTCAGTCTTGTCTGACGTCTGACAACAATCAAAAACTTCAGATATTTCAGATCTTCAGGTTTGCCTAAAAAATCAAAAATCTTTATTTGGATTTCTTTTAAAATCAAACCTCGAATTTGTGGAGGGTACTAATTACAAATCTGGTCGCAGTTTTGGGTTCCAGTCTCGTTTGACAAAAATCAAAAATTTCTGATCTTCAGGTGTCTTCCAAAGAGGAGAACTTTGAACGATAACTAGTTGTTGAATATTTTCAAATGAATACTCCTTTCATTTGGTTCACAGAAAAGTCGGAAAGGTGGAGGGTACTGTGGTGCGGAGTACCGTGGCGCAGTTGGTAAACGCGCTGGCCTAGAAAGCCGGAGACGCTGGTTCGAATCCAGCCAGTACTCTTCATTTTTCCGATTTTTCTGTGAACCAAATGATTGGAATCATCTCCACCTTGCGGAGTAAGCAAGTACCTTTCATCCCATGAATATTCTTTTATTACACTATAGCACTTCATAGTACTAACATACGTCCCAACTTTTCCTCATTACAGGGTTTAATCAATCATTCTTTAATTTTAACAGTGATTTATTCTAAAAATTCCAACCTAATGACTAATCTAGAAGTACGAAATGTGAAACGGAAAAAGCCAATGGCAAGAGACAGAAAAGGGCAAAAAGAAATTGCGGAACATGTCGCCGGAGGGTCGTTAGGTCGCGAAATAGTCATTTTCCGAGGCATATAACCTCTGATTGCACTGCTCCCCGACAGCTCATAATTATCGCAGTTTCCTTTATTCATTAAAGTTAAATACTTAAAGATTATTTCCGAGTCGCTTTTGGCTGTCTTCGCACTGAAACTGACTTGATTTCCCTGGGGGCCAGCATCCACACAGTCCTGGGTGTTTGGATAACATGGCTCTCAGACTAGAGGTGAGTGACTTACTAACTACCTGTTTACAAAATAGTTGCCAATGACTTTCAATAGTTAAAAACTGTAAAATCGTATGAAACTGTTTGATACCGAATGCAATTCTTCTCAGTATCACACGGTTAGTGATTCAACGCTTTAGTAAATATAGTTTAAACAACTAAAACATACGCTTTTAAAGAACATTGGACTAAAAAGTTGAAAATGAAAGCACCAGATTTCTAATCTGCACCCTAGAAATACCCAAAACATGAGGTTAAATCTCAATAGATATCCAAATAAAGATTTTCGTATTTTAGAAAAACCTGAAGATCTGAAAGATCTGAAATTTTTGTTTTTCGTTGCACGAGACTGATACTCAAAACTGCAACCGGATCTGTAATCAACACCCTCAAATTATCCAAAACAAGAGGTTCTATCTCATTAGAAAGCTAAATAAAGATTTTCGATTTTTTTAGGCAAACCTGAAGATCTGAAATTTTTATTTTGCGTCACTCGAGACTGAAACTCAAAACTGCAACCGGATTTGTAATCAGCACCTCAAGTTATTCAAAACACGAGGTTTCATCTCATTAGAGAGCCAAATAAAGATTTTCGATTTTTTTAGGCAAACCTGAAGATCTGAAATTTTTATTTTGCGTCACTCGAGACTGAAACTCAAAACTGCAACCGAATTTGCAATCAGCAGCTTCAATTTATCCAAAATACGATGTATCATCCTTATAGAAAGTCAAATAAAGATTTCCATTTTTTTAGGTAAACCTAAAGATCTGTCAGATCTGAAATTTTTTATTTTTATCACACGACACGGAAACACAAAACTGTAACCGGATTTGTAATCGCACCCTCAAGTTATCCAAAACACGAGGTTCCATCTCATTAGAAAGCTAAACAAAGATTTTCGATTTTTTTAGGCAAACCTGAAAATCCGAAAGATCTGAAATTTTTATTTTTCGTCACCTGAGACTGAAACTCAAAACTGCGACGGGATTTGCAATCAGCACCTTAAAATTATTCAAAACACGAGGTTTCATCTCAATAGAAAGCCAAATAATGATTCTCGCTTTTTTACGCAAAGCTGAAGATCTGAAATTTTTGTTTTTCATCACACGAGACTGAAACTCAAAACTACGATTGGAGTTGTAATCAGCACCCTCAAATTATCCAAAATACAATGTTTTATGTTAACAGAAAGCCAAATCAAAATATTCAATTTTTTAGGTAAACCTGAAGATCTGACAGATCTGAAGTTTCTGATGTTCGCCATACGAGACTGAAACTCAAAACTGCAACCGAATTTGTAATCAGCGCCGGTACTCTGTAACTTAAAAGATAGAAACGTGTTTATATCACCATGACGACCATGACGATCGGGCAGTTTCGGGTGTCTACCACAAAGTGCCTACAACGTTGACATATTTACGAAGCTACCCGATCATAGTGCATAGAAACACGTTTCTATGTCACAGAGTAGCGGCGCAGCACCCTCAACTTATCGAAAATGAGAGATTTCATCTCACTAGAAAGCCAAATAATGATTTTCAATTTTTTAGGTACCTAAACCTAAAGATCTGACAGATCTGAGGTTTTTGACCTTCGCCATACGAGACTGAAACTCAAAACTGCCACTGGATTTGCAATCGGCACCCTAGAGTTATCCAAAACACGAGGATTCATATCGATAGAAGGTCAAATAAAAATTTTCCATTTTTCAGGTACCTACCTATACCTGAACTTGAAGATCTGACAGATCTGAAGTTTTTTATCTTCACCATACGAGACTGAAACTCAAAACTGCCACTGGATTTGTCATCAGCACCCTCAATTTATCCAAAACACGAGGTTTCATCTCAATAGAAAGTCAAATAAAGATTTTCCATTTTTTTAGGTAATCCTGAAGATTTGACAGATCTGAAGTTTTTGATTTTCTCCATACGAGAGTGAAACTCAAAACTGCGACCGGATTTGTCATCAGCACCCTCAATTTATCCAAAACACGAGGTTTCATCTCAATAGAAAGTCAAATAAAGATTTTCCATTTTTTTTTTAGGTAAACCTGAAGATCTGACAGATCTGAAATTTTTGATTTACGCCACTCGAGACTCAAACTCAAAACTGCCACTGGATTCGTAATCAGCACCCTAAAATTATCCAAATCATGAGGTTTCATCTCAATAGAAGGTGAAGTAAAGATTTTCCATTTTTTAGGTACATAAACCTGAAATCTGACAGATCTGAAGTTTTCTGAAACCCATAACTGCGACCGGATTTGTGATCAGCACCCTCAATTTATCAAAAATACGAGATTTGATCTCAATAGAAAGCCAAATAAAGATTTTCGATTTTTTAGGCAAACCTGAAAGCTCTGAAAATGTTAATCTTCGACACACGAGACTGAAACCTAAAACTGTGACCGGATTTGCAATCAGCACCCTCAATTTATCAAAAATACGAGATTTGATCTCAATAGAAAGCCAAATAAAGATTTTCGATTTTTTAGGCAAACCTGAAAGCTCTGAAAATGTTAATCTTCGACACACGAGACTGAAACCTAAAACTGTGACCGGATTTGCAATCAGCACCCTCAATTTATCAAAAATACGAGATTTGATCTCAATAGAAAGCCAAATAAAGATTTTCGATTTTTTAGGCAAACCTGAAAGCTCTGAAAATGTTAATCTTCGACGCACGAGACTGAAACCTAAAACTGTGACCGGATTTGTAATCAGCACCCTCAATTTATCAAAAACACGAGGTTTCATCTCAATAGAAAGTCAAATAAAGATTTTCCATTTTTTAGGTAAACCTGAACATTTGACAGATCTGAAGTTTTTAATTTTAACCATACCAGAGTGAAACTCAAAACTGCCACTGGATTTGGAATCAGCACCCTAAAATTATCCAAAACACGAGGTTTTATCTCAATAGAAAGTCAAATAAAGATTTTCCATTTTTTTAGGTAATCCTGAAGATTTGACAGATCTGAAGTTTTTGATTTTCTCCATACGGGAGTGAAACTCAAAACTGCGACCGGATTTGTAATCAGCACCCTCAATTTATCCAAAACACGAGGTTTCATCTCAATAGAAGGTCAAATAAAGATTTTCCATTTTTTTTTTTTTAGGTAAACCTGAAGATCTGACAGATCTGAAATTTTTGATTTACGCCACTCGAGACTCAAACTCAAAACTGCCACTGGATTCGTAATCAGCACCCTAAAATTATCCAAATCATGAGGTTTCATCTCAATAGAAGGTGAAGTAAAGATTTTCCATTTTTTAGGTACATAAACCTGAAATCTGACAGATCTGAAGTTTTCTGAAACCCATAACTGCGACCGGATTTGTGATCAGCACCCTCAATTTATCAAAAATACGAGATTTGATCTCAATAGAAAGCCAAATAAAGATTTTCGATTTTTTAGGCAAACCTGAAAGCTCTGAAAATGTTAATCTTCGACGCACGAGACTGAAACCTAAAACTGTGACCGGATTTGCAATCAGCACCCTCAATTTATCAAAAATACGAGATTTGATCTCAATAGAAAGCCAAATAAAGATTTTCGATTTTTTAGGCAAACCTGAAAGCTCTGAAAATGTTAATCTTCGACGCACGAGACTGAAACCTAAAACTGTGACCGGATTTGTAATCAGCACCCTCAATTTATCAAAAATACGAGGTTTCATCTCTATAGAAAGCCAAATAAAGATTTTCGATTTTTTAGGTATCTACTTAAACCTGATGATCTGACACATCTCAAGTTTTTTATCTTCGCCATACGAGACTGAAATTCAAAACTGCCACTGGATTTGTAGTCTGCACCCTAAAATTATCTAAAACGCGAGGTTTTATCTCAATAGAAAGGCAAATAAAGATTTTTCGAGTTTTTACGCAAAGCCGAAGATCTGAAATTTTTGTTTTTCGTCACACGATGCTGCAACTCAAAACTGCGACTAGATTTGTAATCAGCACCCTCAAATTATTTAAATCGCGAGGTGTTAACTGCGACCGGATTTGTAACTCCAGATATTTTACCGATTTTTGTGATATTTTGCCTACCCGTTAACCATGTTTGTTCATTTTGCTGTATGTTGTACCAACTGTTTTCAATTGCGGCTCAAATTCTGGACATTTTATCGATTTCTGTAATTCCGACCGGACACAAAATTTAGCTCCAAATTTTCGGACATATCCGGGATTTTCCGGACGAATGGTCACCCTAAGTACATTGGTAGTGTTCAACGGGACTTAGCGGACGTAAGCGCTTGTGGGCGCTTTACGCTAACTAACCGTTGAACGAAAAGCTGTCAAAAAAGCGCTAGTCAGCTTGGTTAGCGCTGTTTGGTTAGCGAAGCGGCACAAAACTAGAAAAAGTTATTTGTAGTTCTGAGAGAAGCAGTTACTGTTGTATAGTGTCAATTTAATATCAGGTTTTGTCATTTTATAACCGAGGTTTTTGACAATACAGATAATAAATATTAAAATATGGAGATGGATATGACAGTTTTATCACACCGAAAAGAAGGTCGTTCAACGATCAAACTTAGCGCTTGCAGTTGAACACACCCATTAATGATAAAGTAGTTGTATTCCATGGAATCAGACAAAAGAATCATATCCACACAGCGGTAACCTTTGCGTGTCTGCGAAGAACCGAAATCAATGAAGTGAACCCTACGTCGACCCTTACGCTGTGGCTGTTCCCTAACACAAATAGACCCGCCATCGTCAGGGATGTTTGTTTAAAATGTTCGAGTCGGACGGCCTCTGGCAGTCAGTCGAGTATCGGTTATCGGCTTCCATTTGCATTCAGGCCGACACTCGAACGACTCAGTTGGCTGGGTGCCGGTGGTAGTGGAGTATCGCCTTCGACTGTTTTGTATGCACCTGACATGACAGGCCAAGTTCGTTTGCGGAAATTAGCACGGACTGCTTCTGAGATTACGTGACGCTGCTGGTGCAGTTAGTGGTGTACTGGGGACTGATTCCTCAAGAAATGGATAGATAGATATTAGATAGAAAGATTTACAGTCCTCACGTCGTTGCTCTCGATATTTCAAAGGCATTCGATCAACTGTGGCCTGCAGCTCTCCTAAACAAGTTCCCGTCCTATGGGCTCCTTGTTAAGCTTTGCGGTTGGCTCGCAGACTTCCTCTCATGTCGGGAAATATCTGTCGTGGTAGACGGCTGTTCCTCTTCTTTCCATAGCATCAATGCTGGTGTTCCGCAGGGATCTACTCTCTAGCACTACAAACCCAATCCACAGTTTTGCGGATGACAGTACGCTGCATGCAGGCATCATGAACAATAGACCGATCTCTGTGGTCGAGCTGGAACGCAGAAGACTGGCAGTGGCAGCTTCACTTTCAAAGGGTCTCGATACCATTACCGCTTGAGGATCCAAGAATATGGTAAAATTTAATGCTTCCACGACCCAATATTGTACGCTATCTAACAAGAAGTGCCCAAGCCAACACCAGGTTCTAATGAACAACTGGGCTCTGCCAAGGAGTCACTCATTCAAGCTGTTAGGAGTCAACTTTCAGAAAATCTGATCTGGCACGAACACGTTGCGTCAATTGCAACAGCTGCTGGTAGAAAGCTTGGGTACTTATTTAGAGCCAGAAAGTACCTTCCACCATGTAACCTCCTCACGCTATATAAAGCCCAGATAAGACATGGCCTGGAGTATTGTTCTCATGTCTGGGGAGCTGCTGCCTTTACTACCCTCTATACTAGATGCCGCCCAGAGAAGGGCAATCAGACTAATTGGCGACTTGGCCTCAACGCGCCACCTCCAGCCCTTTCTCACCGGCGTGTTGTTGGTGACCTCTCACTTTTCTACCGATATTCAAACGGAATCTGCTCCTCTGAGCAATCCTCTATCGTTCCGCCGCTCACCGCTCCTATCACATGTACCAGCGCGACCGCAGCATCTCATCCTAAGGCGGTGGTTCTTCATACATCAAGAAGTGAGCGGTACAACCGCACATTTATTCCCAGGGTGTCCAAGGCTTGGAATGGACTGCCAGGAGGTGTATTTATTGGGCCTGCGGGTATTAGCCCATTCAAATCCCGCGTTAACAAACTTCCCCTAACATAACCCTTTCACAGCAGCCGCGGTACTCTGGTATTTAGGCTCTGCCTACGCGGTCTGCTCATTTATAAAAAAAGTCCCCAGTGATCACAGAGTGATATAGGATATGTCAAGAAAGGTTACTTTTTTAACACTTAGTATCATAACAAAATGGTTTTGAAATTAAAATTCTAAGCCTCTGGGACGCCATTTTAGACGACGCGGTCGTGCCAGAACATGTTATTGTTGATGTTGATCTCCAAAAGCTTGACGGAAAGTAACTCGACTATTGGGTGACCTTCCATTTCCACAGTTGGTAAGTCAAGGTGAGACTTCTTTGTCAGCGTTGTTTCCTGAGTTTTCTGTACGTTAAACTGTACTTTATTTACTAATCCCCACTCGACAATTGTTTTGATATTTACGTCGATCAGTGAGGCATGCTGGTGTCGCCGTCTCCTGAGATGATAGTGCCTTGCCTGGTTCCATGCGCAATATCAATGTACTGTCATCTGCGAAGCTGTAAATTGGATTGGATGTTGTTTCCAGCAGCTCGTTGATGTACAGCAGAAATAGCGTAGGGGATAGGAAAGATCCCTGAGGAACACCGGTGTTTATAGATAATACGTGTGATGAACAGCCTTCGACTACAACAAACAAAGAACGGCCGCCCAAGAAGCTATTCCGCCAATGGCGCAGGCCAGGTGGTAGTCTATAAGGAGCGAGCTTAACCGGAAGTCCCTCATGCCACACTCTATCGAAGGCTTTCGATATGTCAAGTGCAACAACACGGGATTCGTCATTATTTTTAATTGCTCTGTTCCACAAGTGAGTGACGTAGGCCAGGAGGTCACCCGTAGACCTATGCTTACGGAAGCCATACTGGCGATCATTTATGATGTTATTGTTGTCCAGGTATTTCAGGAGCTGTGCGTTGATGACAGTTTCCATAACTTTAGACATGATGCTGAGAACAGCCTTAGGTCAATATTAAGCAAAAGCTCAAAGTAATTGCTTGATTTTTATTCGTTAGGCTCAATGACTTTTGTTGCGCTGAACCGATGACAGATAACGATAAAACATTATTATGCTATAAACGCTTATAATAGTGACGACAATAACACTTATCCATATACGCTAGCAGTTGAGAGTGAGTGTGGCCCAAAACTGAACGCCATAAATAAAGGTTGACTTAAAGCGGCCGTAAGCCAAAGCGATCTGGCGATGATACGCCTTCGGGCCGCATCTTATTGAAAATGAATTGACACCTCCCATACAATGTTGGAACGGTTCCCATGAATCTTGCTTATCATGCGACGCCCGTCAACATGGAAGATACGTGTGCTCGTAAGCTCGTAAGAGAACAATGTCCTCGAGCACATAATACGGCATGGGCGCGGTTGCGTTTTTGGAAAGACCTGTTCAGTTTATGATCGTAAAGTCTATTAAAACCTCTAAGCGACACAGTTCGACGTTCACTTATCTTCCCGCTTGGGAAAACCTGTGCAGTCTACGCGGACGGAATATAAAGTCATTGCTTTTGAATTTTTGAAAATAGTAGATTTGCATTGGTAGAGCGGCTTTAAAATTCACTAGTCTTCCTTAAGTGTAGAACAAACGTAGATAATAGAATAATAGACGTAGATATGGATGCAATAATAAAAGATACAATAAAATTCCAACGTAACACCCTGCACCAAAAAATTCATTTACGATGGCAATACGTAAAGAAACTAATATTCTCGAATAGTCAGGATACTGAAGAGACTACTTACTTGATGAAAAGTTCAACGTACAAAAAACTCAGGCAACAACGCTTACGAAGGAGTCTCACGTTGGCGTACCAACTGCGGAAATGGAAGGTCACCCAATAGTCCAGTCACCTTCCGTCAAGCTTTTGGGGATCAACATCAACAATAACATGTCCTGGCACGACCGCGTCATCAGTATTCGTCATCCCACAAGCTTGGAGTTTTGTTCCGCTGTAGGAAGCTAAATACATAAGAGCAACTCCTGCTGCTCTACAAGGCACAAATCCGCTGGAGTATTGCTCCCATGTGTGGGGATGCGCTCCGAAGCACTCTCTGAAGCTTCTAGGCACTATCCAGAAGAAAGCAGTTAGGACCTCCACAGCCTGGAACATCGAAGTAGGATGGCTGACCTGTCCCTGTTTTACATATTCTATGACGGAGGATGTTCGAGTGAGCTTTCCCAGATCATAACCCTACAGATCGTCAGAACGAGGAACACTAGAGAGGCTGTGCGAGCTCATCCTTACCAGGTCGAGGTCCCTACTCTCCGAACCAGTTTCCTCCAGCATTGCTTCTTTTGGAGAACTTCGGCGCTGAGGAATGTGCTGGCGGAGAATCTGTTTCACGTCGGCTACAACCTGCAGCGTTTCAAATCTAACGTGCACCTACACTTATCCTCTACAGCGCCATAGGCTTTCAGCCTTTCCGGGAGGCTGATCATAAAAAAAACTGTACAGAATGTTATTTTCTTAAAACAGTGGACTACCTTATCTTAGATTTAGAAAGAAAATTATCATGCTTAAAGCGGAAACGTGCGCTAGTAATCGGTGCTCTAAGAAATAGAAAAAATAGAGAAATAGAAATTTGACATCGTTGAAAAAATTCCTAACGCTTCGTTTAGAAACGCTGACATTATTAAATTGCTAACGAAACAAAAAATCACAATTTCACCAGAAATTAAATGATTAACAAAGAAAGTTATTTGAAAAAAAATGAAACAATCAAAATTCATCAGTTTTAATTTCTCTTGCCATGGAATCATCTCAAATGCTGTATTTCAGTATTTCTACAGATGCTTTTGACAATTTGAATCTATTAAATTATTCTTGATCTATACAGACCTTCATATTGTACTAGTAGTAGTTTGCCTGCACCCAGTGAGATTTTTTTCTTTATGTAGTTCCAACATCAAACAGTTATACAAAATGTTATACCTACAACTTGTACCACTCTTACTATCACAGATATTATCAAGACAGATTATCGCAATGATGAGCTGGATGATGACCACAAACTCGAAATAGTGGACCATTCTATTGCTGATAGGAGCCAAATCATTGTCGAACCTATGTTTGAAGCTGTTTATTGAAGGTGAGGTGACTATCATTTTGCTTTCTGCAAGGCGGCGGAGCGTGTCGACGCTAACCGAACAGCCCAAGAACCAACTGTTCATCGCATCGTTGCCGCGAAGGTCTTACACAATACGTTAGTCAAGTGAGTCTTCTTGTCTTGTCTTTTCTCTGTTCGAATATACTCGTATTACGTATTTCTTGATTTTCTTAGAATCCCTCCCTTCTAATCCACTTAGGCCCGATTTTATCAACATGCATATTTAACAAAGACTTTGACAAAGCTTTTCTATTGGATGTTATTCAGCAAAAGCTTTCTATTGGGTATTGAGGGCTATGTTAATAAGTATCATCCAATAGTATTTTATCAATGTTGGAAACAAAACGTCAAAGCTGGATGACACTTTTATCAAAAATATTTTAGAATTCATGGATCAAAATCATAGCAGAAAATCAGAACAAAGCGATTGATTTGCAAATGAATGCTAGATTTCTAATGTTTACCTTATAATTATTGTATAATTACCAATTGCAATTGCAGTCAGATTGATTATAGACTGGACTGGATGCAAGTTTGTTATAGACCTTCTTATAGAAATATTCACAGACGATGTAAAGATTGTAAAGGCACTACGTAAAAGGCAGAAACACTATTATATAAACCACCGTATTGACTTTCTGACTATACAAAAGGTTTCTAGTTTAGGAAAAATAAGGTTATAGTTATACTTTGCTGTTAAGGTTAAGAAGGACAGGCAACCAGTAATGCACACTTGTGAAATCGTATGTGCCTATTTGCGAAATGCAATAAAATATTATTTTCCCTCTTTTTATTATAATACATAGGTATATTGCAGGTATTTATAATTATTATCGATTGTGAATTATTATTTTATAAAAATAATGCAGTAATATGAATTTCTTTTGTCATTTCTTATCATCTGATACAACAAGAAACCAGTGATCAAATGTACAGATTCTCTGGAATCCGATTGGTTGAAATTAGCAATTGCTAAACTCTTTGTTAAACAAGAAAATGCAACCCATTTAGGATGGAAAATCAGATCGAAAAAGATACTAGATGGTTCATAATGATCGATTGTATATAAAGCATGTCATTTTTGACCTTTTTGAGGTAAATTTCAAGAGAAATCGATCATTTTCAGAGTACTTTGCCAGATGTATGTTCTTGAATGGGCTGCTCTGATTGGTCAAAACCTTTGTTAAAATCCGCGTGTTGATAAAATCGGCCCTTCCCTTCCCTTCTCAACCTCTGCCCATGAAAACGCCCACGATAATACCTCATAAATGGATGAATAATAAAACGACCTATTACTGTATTGTAAATATTACATGGGCTTTCAGGTTATAGCTGGAAATAATACATACCTAATTGATAGTGACTTGTTTAATCAGGATTCAACGTACGGTGCAAAAATTACGGTGAATCACCGAACAAGCCAATTTCCACATGTAGATGTGTGGATGGCTCAAATTACACACGTATAATTGGAAGAGAAGACATTCTAACGGTACCAACTACATCGTATTGTTTCTCAAGTTAAGCGTACGATGAATATGTGAGTTTATGTCGAGAGTTGCATGTACACATACGGGGTTGTTTATTTATAATTTATCGTATGGAATTTTACCTACAGATACGTTACAAATGCAGGCCAGGGTGGGAATTTAGTAGAGTGTAGAGTGCGTTTGCCCATATTAAACCAAATTTTGAAAAATTGTCTGTAGATGTGTGCCATTAAAAAAATTAAATAAATTTATAATACAAAAACACATCTCTCAACCTTAAGGAATATTTTGAGTAGCATAAATTATTTTAATATTGTTAACAACAAGAGAAAAGCAACATTAAGATGGTGTTGCAAATGGTTCATTTTAGGCAACCAGGTGCTCGAATTGAGCTCGTGATCCCTTAAATTGAACATGCCCTCAGAGCTTCATAAAATAGGGATAATACTTCCAGGAAAACAAATTAAATTGAACTCACGTCTCTTTAGCAAATCATGGTAAGTACCGAAACATATTTTTTTTTCTAATAATAACTAACAAAATGTGTAAGAAATCTACGAGGGTTGTTCTGTATCTCCGTCAATCCACCAGTACGCAGATAGCTGTTTCACTCTTATTAGCGATCATCAGCACGCCATAGATCGATTGACGGAGATAGAGAGCATCAGAATTTTCATGTCAACGGCAAACCAAAGAAAATCGCTGCTAAACAGCATGAGATATGGTAACAAACTAATTGTATCACCCTGTACAAGAAATCGATAAATTGCTTATTAACCATGTCTAAGCAAACTACACGTGTTTGCTGCGTTCACACTTAAGCGACGACCCACTTAGGATACACGATGGTTTTGTACAGATAGCAACGGAGAGAATAAACTTGTACTTGTAGTAAAAAGGATGATTTAATTTGAGGGTCCCGAATCTAGTAGAACAAATCTATTACAAGCAGCTCCTTTTCTTGGTGGAACGCCACGGCGCGGTCGCTTAGCCAACCAGAAGAGCGCGGGTTCTATATGCTACTGCATCATCATCATAGTCACAATGTCTTAACAGACATGTTGTGAACTCGTAAAATGCATTTACTCATTTTACGAGTTTCCCTTGGGATATCTTTAAGATCTTTAATGCAGTAGTTTTCCATTTGCTTTCTGCATCCTCATGCCGTTGACCAGAAGGTATCTACTGGTTCATCCGCCTTTAGGGGCAATTTCTCACCCCAAGGACAAGAAGGTGTCCTCACCCTTCTCAACTCGTCTACCCAAAGCTGTTGGTTGAGAAGAGGTTACTGCTTATACCGACAGTAGTTCGGTTCCTTTTAGTCGCCTTTTACGACACGCAGGATATACAAAGGGAGATATTCTAACCCGCCCCTCACGGGGGGGTAACAATATACTGTGTCAAAATTTCATTAGAATCAATTTAGTACTGTCCACGTTACAACATACAAAACGATTTAAACCAATAAATTGTCGTATGTATACAGAAAATTCTAAGTCCTCAGTTTCCGTAATATAGGCTAGGCAATATTCGGATGGACCTAAAAAGGTGATTTGTGTCGCTAGATCTTCCTTCACAGGTTTGTGGACAGCCTATTATAAGTACAAGAAATTTTTTATGCTACTGCATATGAGAGTCGATATACGAGGGTTGCTCTATATCTCCGTCAATCCATCAAGAAACTAAGAAACCTGTACTGCAAGAAATGAACACTTGAATTATTTTCTTTTTCGGTCCAACACCAACACATTTCCAATAAAACCAAATGTGGAAATGCAGGCACTGAATCATTTCAGCTTAGTCTTCAGTCTTGCGTTCAGTACAGAACCACGAAAGTTCGGTTTCAGGAGCGGTAGAAATTTAGAAAGGCCTTAATTGAACCGGGGTTCAATTAGAGGTTTCTTAAGTGGTTCAGTATGAGCATCTATCCCAAAAATCAGGACTAACCAAAAATCTAAATAAGTTTTTGGCGATGCTATTGTTCGGTAGCACTATAAAACACTGCTATCTAATAAAAAAATTATAAAATTGAAAGAACAAACCTACATTGTTTTAATTAGATTTGAAGCCTTCATAAAATATAACATTTCGGTGGTCGAAATCTTCAACCCTTCACAGATCTGTATTACGTTGTCCTAATCTAAATATCAACTGAGTCGCAAGAAGGTTCAAAGTTGTGGTGTCGAATTCCCGATGGCAACATTGCCAAGTTTAATGGGCAGTAACAAAAAACAAAGGTTTAATTTGGGAGACAGTTCAATATGGGCAAAATATGGATCAAAGACCAAGCAAGGCACAGGAGCGGGAATCTTTGGAAGAGGAACTAGACAGAGCATTCCGCTAGGAAAATACGCCTCGGTATTTCAGTCAGAAGTGTACCCCATCCTACACTGTGCAAGGATAAATAATGAGCGATCCTACAGAAACAAGAGGATCGCAATACTCACAGACAGTCAGGCTACACTTAGGCCACTAGAAGGGCCCAAAGTTACGTCTGCTCTAGTCTGGGAATAACTACAAGAACTGGGAAGGCTGGCAGAACACAACAAAGTAACTTTGGAGTGGGTGCCAGGACACTCAGGCATAAGGGGCAATGAAAGGGCCGATGAGCTAGCAAGACTAGGCTCGTCTGCTCTATACATTGCACAATCCGCCCTGGGTGTGCCTAAAAGCACAATCAGACACCAGATCGTAGAATGAATGAAACATCAGCACAAGGAGCAGTGGAACTTGTTGCCAGGATGTGTTTATGGAAAAACGTTCATTAAAGCTCCATGCAAGAAAACAGCTGAAACACCGCTCTTCTTGAGTAGGAATCAGCTCCGAATAACGACGGGTCTCCTCACGGGACATTGTGGTCTGAAAGATCACCTGAATAAAATGAGACTCTACAATGGAGACCTCAACTGCAGACTGTGTGGAAGAGGGACTGAGTCAGCCCTACATATGCTCTGTAAGTGCGAAGCGCTAGATCACAAGAGGCAACAGCTCTTTGAGAAGACCAAGCTAGAACCAATGGAGTACAGCTCAGCATCAGGACCAGTAAGAAAACTGCATAAACCTATGGAGGGATCTAGATTCCTGGAGTGGATACTGCAAATGAGAGGAGTAATAATACAATAGGCCTTAAGGCTTAAGTAATAACGGGGACAGTAAGGTCGGACGGCTCCTGGAAAAAAAAAATGGGCAACCGCATCTTATACCTAGACCCAAAGCTACAGTGAGGTGCCCATATTGAGGCGGTGGCAGACAAGCTGGGTAAGAAGTATTCCTTTCGTGCAGCTTGAGAGGACGTGATTCGAAGGAAGTTTTAAGAACTGCTTATTATGCCTTCCACCTCTCTTACACGATCCTGGTTTAGGGATACTCTTCTAGTACCCAGAGGTTGTTTGACCTCCAGCGGAAAGCCATAAGAGTGATAAGAGGCCTTGCATATCGAGAGGATTCTAGAGGTTCTTTTGAGGAACTGGGGATACTCACCTTGCCTTGTCTGTAAAGCCTTGGGTCAACTTAATTCCTAGTTAACCAAAGCTTTTGACGTTAAACCGCTGATTACGAAATGGAATCTCTTCGCTAACCATTGGTTCTCTCTAACCACTAGTTAACAAACTAACGATTGTGGAACTGGGTCTTAATGTGACTCTATGTAACTAACACTTGAAGGTACCTACCCCTGCGAAACGCGAACATGGAATGATGGGGATACGAATTTGAATTCGGACCAAACAAAAAATTCTATGGGCTTTTATCGCTCTAATTTGTGTCTTTAATCGTCTATTTGAAAAAAACTAATATGGTTTGCGCGAAGCGAAATGATGTTTGCAATAGCCTGCAGGCAGGTAAATGTACAATTTCCACCAAACTAAAACTGGTCCGCTTTCGAAAACGCACGTTGTTAATCTGTTTTCGCTCTACGTAACAAAGCGTTCACTTTAAATCCACATGCGTTGTTGTTTTGTTCGTTTTTTGGCGGCGCTTATGGGGCTAGTTTAATGGATACGCTCTTGATGCGAAAAGTTACCTATTGAAGTTAATAGAGGTTTGCTTCGTTCAAAGATAGATAGAGAGAGAGAGAGAGAGAGACGAATAGTATGGCAAAAGCTGTGTAGTTCTTTCCATGTTATTTTAACGATATCTATATGCAGTTACCCCCATGTGGGGGCGGGTTAGAATATATCCCATCGTGTATCCTGCATGTCGTCAAAGGCGACTAAAGATAGATAGATAGATAGATAGATAGCTTTTATTCCGACAGGTGAATTCACCCAATTACAGGAAATAGTTCAATCAATGACAAAGTACATTAGGCATGCATACATACAACATTATATACTAAAGTTATTCAATTAAATACAAGTACATCAGGCATACGTACAATGTTACATGATATCCCAAGTTATGTTCAAGTTATGCTAAAAGGCAAAAAAAAAGAAAAAACGCTTCAGTGGTCTGATCAGATATTATGTATGAGAGGAAGAAATTGTTGTTTTATTTCAGATTTAGATGAATAATTGACATCACTGTATTCGCTTAATAAGTTGAAATTCCCACACATAACACTGATAGGTGATTTTTTTGAAATTTTTTTACGGGCTGGATCACAGTAAAATATTATCTGGTGTCTCAAAGTGCGTGCAGGTATATGAAAATTAATCTTACTCAGGATGAACTCAGATACCACACCATTATGCAAAACATCATGGAGGAAATTTAAGCTACTTATAACTCTCCTACTATTCAATGATATATAACCAAATTCATTTAAAAGTATAGAATAATCACATCCCCTTGCCGGATATTCTCCTGACGATTTGAATGATAGAAATTTTAAAAATTTTCTTTGTATTCTTTCGATAACTTATATGTATATTGTAGATAGGATCCCATATCAGGGAACAATTTTCTAATTTTGATCGAACATATGAAAAATATAATAGGCTCAATACATATAAATTGGAAAAATCTCTGGTGTTTCGTATAATAAAACCCAACATCTTATTAGCAGATGACGTCATATCACTTATATGGTCAGTAAACGACAAATCACTATCAAAAATAACACCAAGGTCTCTCATCTGGCTACACCTATTCAACACTCTGTTCTCAACTTTGTAAGACCATACTATGGGTTTTTTCTTTCTACAGTAAGTGAGAATAAAGCATTTATTTGTATTCAAATTGAGATGATTATCCCTGCACCATTTCAATACAGTATCAATATTGCTTTGCAAAACTTCACAGTCGACAGCTGAATTAATATTATGGAAGATCTTCAGATCATCTTCATAAAGTAAATTTTTGACACGTAATTGAAAGAGCCAAATCATTAATAAACAGTAAAAAAAGTAGTGGTCCCAGGAACCGAACTACTGTCGGTATAAGCAGTAACCTCTTCTCAACCAACAGCTTCGGGTGGACGAGTTGAGAAGAGTCAGGACACCTTCTTGTCCTTGATGGGGTGAGAAATTGTCCCTAAAGGCGGATGAATCAGTAGATACATCTGGTCAACGGCATGACGATGCAAAAATCAAATGCGAAACTACTGCATTAAAGATCTTAAAGATATCCCAAGAGAAACTCGTAAAATGAGTACATTTTACGAGTTCACAACATGTCTGTTAAGACATTGTGACTATGATGATGATATACAGTTGAAAAGAAAGTATCAATTTAGGACTCACCTGTGTAATTTATGCATGTCTTTATATTTCTAAGCAAAGAAACCTTGAGAAAACTCGCGGCATCGCTATATTTGCCCGAATATTTGATGTATTCGCGCAAATACAACAAACATGTCTTCCAACATTGTCGGTCGGCATAAATATACATCTTATTTGGGTCTTTTGATGTGTGATTAAAAACTGACAAGTGGAAGCGCCTATTTGCTTATTTGCATTATTTGTCCTATTTGGGCAAATAATGCAAATAACCCAAATAGGTTCTCCACACATCGTCGCTTTTTGGCAAATCAAACAACTACACGAATACGCTATGCCAAACGAAATGCCGACATTAGGAAAAACAAATTCAGTATTTTGAGAATAACTACTGTAATACTGTATAAAGTGAATCTACTTGACACTATCGTTTTACCTGCGCCGTAAATTACTCTAGCTATGTTTCTTCAAGAAAGAAATCACTGCAACACGCATTTATGTTCATTACGTATTAACGGATAAGGCTAGGAAATAAATCCTCATTACAGCCAAGTCACTTATTATTTATAGATGGATGTATATGGTCTGAAGATTTAGCATAAATGACGGATATTCCAACACTAACTGACGGTTTCCTAGTTAGCATTTGATGTACTACATATGTTTCTGTGTACCATTATCAATCACATTTCCAATGCCTGTGCCTCACGTTTGTTAGTGAATGAAGAATGGAGTGGAATGGATCGTACATCGAGGAACTTTACAACGAGTGTTTTTAGTTTCGTATCAATTAGCAAGTTATCAATACAACTCAAGACAGCCCAATGTGTAAAAAAAACATGTTAATATTATTGCTGCACAAAAATTGTTCTTACAATAGCAATTCGTGATAGTCCATTGAAAATTCATTTGGTTTAGAAGACAGATATAATAGACAAAATAACTCATTGGCTTTAACACATTCCAAAGAAACATTTTTAGTATTATCAGACCCTACAGAAGCTCAGTGACGTATAGCTTTAGGGTTGACGTCTTTTTTTTATATAGCTCAGTCAGAGACGAGACTGTGAGTATTTTGTTTTCAAATTAAATATTATTCAAAGCCCGTTTAAATAGAAATGAAGCGGCGATTGCAAATTGCAGCGATGGTCAAGTATTCTTAATCCGGGATATGAAAATTGCAGCGGCTGGTTATTTTTACATTTCAGGTAAACATGTAAATTGCAGCGGACGACCCTCTGTTAGGGATAGATGAGATTGTAGTTACTTATTTGTTGTAAAAACAGTTCAAATTTAGAACCAACAACTGTAGTAATAGATTTTTAAAAAGCAATACACACTACAGTAAAAAATGTTTGTCCTGAAGTTCAGATAGTTGGATTTCGATTTCACTTAGGTCAAGCGTGGTGGCGTAAAATTCAAAGTCTAGGTTTAGCGAGTGAATACAAAAATTTGACCGATGTTGGTAAATGGTTAAAATATACATTTGGCTTACAATTTCTGAATCCTAACGAAGTAACTGACGCTTATTCTTTCGACTTAGCAGGAATTCAGCCTGCTGATGCAAAGGTGTCTTTATATACAGACTATTTAGTAACAAGTAATTAACTTTTCTATTTAGTTAAGTAGAGAATTGCAAAATCTCTATAACAATAAGTGCGAATAAAATTTTGGGTTTGTAATTTAAAAAAATCATTATGATGTCATATAGTTTTCAAGATCACTAACAGAAGTAGGTAAGTAAATGCCACCGAATTGTTGCTTCAGATAAAAATTAATTTGACCTGTCACATAATATTATTATATAATATTTTGCTATACAAATCCAAATTAATTTTTAGAATACCTCCAAACAGGTAGGCCAACCGTAATCCACCCCTTGCGGCTATGCCGATAAGCCGATAAGGGATCCTCGCTGCAATTTACAACATCTTTTATGGTCACATTTGAGATTTATAATATTATACCCTAACCGCGGCTGCAATTTGCATCCGCCCAAATGAAGCCAGGGAGGGCGCCAGCAGATATAGTCGACGGAAAGGGTGAAACAAACAATTGATAAGTAGATTAATATTTAAACCTTATAGGCATTAAAGCAAACTTATAGATTAAATGACCCGCATCAACAGTACTGTTAAATTAGTTTCCAATTTAGGTATATTATTCCCATAATATGTTGAAATTACAGTACGGAAAAAACTGTTCGTAATGTTCGACATGACGCTTATGGTAAAAACTGGATTCCAGGGATGACTTTCCATTGACCAAATATAAATGGTGAATACGACCTTATATCCTCCCGGTGAGATTCTTACTCCGTAAGGGATAACGCTAACTATACGGGACTCATACGATGGAGGCTCCCATCAAGCATTCCGAGCTCAGAGGTTTTTCGAGCAGTACGAAGGCTTAAATAATATAATAAAAATTGGAATAAATGATGATAATTAATTTAAGGTCTACTAGATTTGCTATAATAATTATATTACCTTAGATGTTATGAGGCTTCACACACACGCACACATAAAACAACCCGTCAGGTTTTACGTTTGCACAGGGCGTCCCAAAAATGAAAATCGCGTACCGACGCAGTTAAAGAAATATGGAACCGCTACAACTGCTTGCTCTATTTAAGCTTACTTGCCTTAAGAACTTCATTAAGATAATTATATCACAGCCGGGAAGGCCCACACTTAAGGCGTCTGGGTACACACAGCTATACATATGTATTTGCCATGTTAAAACATGAATTCTCATTTCGAACAGAACTCACTTGTTTTTCAAACCACATACGCAGTATTTCAGAAGGTGATAGCTAAGACCTTAATCAACGACAACTATTTACGATTTTCTCGAAAAAGTTTGTTAATAGGTATGCAAAAAAACTTGCAATGCAAAATCATATATTCGACACGATATCAAAAAAAACCAAATAGGTGACAAAGCGCAAGCTTTCTTCTTCAGTTTGCTTTGAATAATTACTGTAGGATTAAAGCTAACATCAGGGAAATGCGAAATTCATTTTTATGGTGACCTTTGGACCTTTTGACGTTACCTTTACATTTTTGGACTTATGTCCCCTCATCTTAGACACACGCTCATCCTTCTGTTCTTAAAGCTTTGTTAAATCCGATAGGCTTTAAGACTTCATAACTTGAGGCCATGATATAACTATTCTATCTTAAGACTGTTTTCATATAGAGATTTTGGTAGACAAATGACGTATAAAGTTGGTTTTATGTATATTTTATCAGTGCTCTCACAGACATTTTACAACATGGAGTATTGTAGATATATATACCATCTAGTATTATTTTATGATCATAAATTCTCAATTTTCTCGATTACTACAATGAAAAATAAAACGAGTCACAGTTTATTAATAAGACTTTATAAGATACCCCTAAAAAATGAGAACCCTCGAAATATATTACAATGGGCCTACACCGTGATCTCAAATTGATCAATTTATTTACTGCGGTATTATTATTGAATATACATAGGACCGTTTACTGTAAAAAGTCAGCAGAAAACTTGATCCAAATGAAAATAACACTAAAAAGAAAACTGAACTGTAATTTGAAATAGCCGATGATGATGTCACCTGTAGGGAACCAATGAGAAGCGTCCTTTCTGTAGGGAACCAATGAGAAGCGTCCTTTCGTGGTCTGATGACTACAAGCGGATGCTATTGTTTTGTACCAGTGATCTCTTATTGGTTCCCTACACGTGACGTCACGACCTGGGCGGGAAGTGTATGGATTCAAAAAATTCAATATTCAGAGCAATTTTTTTCGGTTATAAATACGATAGAAAAAATTTGTAAAATTATTTATGTCATCTACGTGGAGTCAGGGTTCGTTTAAGCCAATAAACCAAAAATGTGGTATAGGCCCATTATGATAAAAATTTTGTTAAAAAAATATTCAACTTTTTTAGGTTAAAATTTAAAGTGATCAGTCCAGGCTATTATGCTCTTATTTATGCATGAAATATTAATCTCCGTTTAATCTCGCCGATAACCTCGACTGAATTTCATGAATAAACACAATGGCGTAATTGGGTAAAACTCAATTTCGTTGTCAGGCGATTTGGGGTAGCATAGGATTTGCTCTAATCCAATTATTTCCCTTCTTAAATGGAATATGTACCAATTGAGTGAACAGTAACGTTTACACTGACTGCCATTGATTGGATTAAATCCATGCGGGTTACTGTAAATACAAACGGAATGGTGTTTATATAGATTCCTACTGACAGCTAAATATTTGTCATGGTAGGCAGTTGTAGGCCAGTAAGCATCTCTTTGGTAGAAACGTATATAAAAGGTCTTCCTAATCCTTAAAGCTATGAGAAGTATTGTAAAAACTAACCGTAGAGAACACTGCCAGCCAATATTTCAGAAATTGGATATGATGGCTGTATTATGCGGTAATCATTTATGAAAATTTACGATATATCAGAAAGCACAAAAATCTGTTCGGATCATCCTTTGAAATACATAGTCATAATACCAGACATAAAAGCAATTTAAAGCTACCTCGCGAGCGAATTGATAAAACCAGGTAGGAATCGATCTTTACAACCTGCTCCCACTTGCTATAACTAACCTACCTATATTAATATATTTGAGAGAAAAATAATAACTTTTCTGAAACAACCAGCACCCTACAGCATACATGAGTCTAAAACCCATTTAAATGATAACTTATACTTGTAGTGCTGATTGTTATACCAATATGTTTTATATATTTCTGTATCTCTATGTCTTTCGTCAAAATATGTCAAACTGTTAAATATTGTTTCGTATTGCTTGTTATTTTTGAGATATTGTTGACTTGTGCAAACATAATTTTATGTACATAGCACCAATAATTATTATTTATTTATACTACAAACTTTGCCAGATGTACGAAGTTGGCTTACTCATACAGCTACACCGCTTAGCTGGTTGCACTTTGGAAAAAGCTACAGATACGTTAATTTTTGTAAGTTCAGAATGTATTTATGTTTACGTGCCCGGTCAACGGTATCGGAGCCTTTAGGGGGGTGAGGTGCAGTATTTTTTTATCTACAAATCACTCCCCATAAGTAGTTTTTCTGCCACCATAATAAAGTGGCAGCCATTTTGTTTTTTGTTCAATTGATGCACGAGTGTTGTACCAATTCAGCCATGGCTACCTGGAGGGTAGTGGTTCTACAAATACAAAATAAGTCTCATTCGATAGCGAAACACGTAGACCATAAACTAATGGTAAACATTTTCCAAATTCCGTTTCATATCAGGGCAAATAAATTGTTAAAAGAAAATAATTATGTGATTTTTTGCGTTTTTTTACAATTTTAGTTTTTCCAAAAATCTAAGCTGTTTATTATTGTTTTATTATTGTTTATTGTAGATTATTTTACAATACATCCACAATTTAGAATAATATTCTATACAAAATAATGTCATGTAATAATGTGTCTCACGACGATTAAGACAAACAATATATCCGAACTGGGCAGTAGTAGCGAATTATAATTTTGGGGTTGTAAATTAGAGCAAATATAGTATCTTTTCTTATTATTGTGTCATCCAATAAGGTATTTGTTTTTGATCACGTGACGTCCGATTCAAAATTTTTGTGATTTTTTGTGTTCCTCCCGATAAAACAATTCCAATACTTGAGGTCTAAAGTTATTCATTCAACAGCTGCAGGTACTTAAATGACTGTACTACAACCATTATGAAACCCTACCAAAGTAATTTGACTGTAGGGGTACATGTTATAATCAATGGTATAGTGGTACCATCCTTTAAGTACCTGTAGCTCTTGAACAAATAGCTTTAGACCCCAAGTGTGCGAGTTTGTTGGAATTTTTTTATCGGTAGGAACACAAAAAGTCACAAATATACAGGGTGTCCCATTAAAAATTTTGAATCGGATATCACGTGATCAAAAACCAATACCTCATTGGGTGACACTTCAATAAGGAAAGATACTATATTTGCTCTAATCTGAACCCCCAAAATTATAATTCGCTACTACTGTCCAGTTCCCATATATTGCTTGTCTTAATCGTCGTGGGACACCCTGTATGTATAAGTCAATATTATATAAATCTGTAGGTCAAGTGGGGCTTGAACTAATACAGCTATCACATTAGGCTTGGAAGTCTGTTTCGTAATAGCGTATTGCTCAATCCCACATATCATGTACAGAATATTAATACTAAGTATGCAACTTAAATTAAAATACAGAAACAAAATTACTAATATACAGGGTGAGTGTTTAGTACCGGCTCGGTCGATAACACCACTATTATAGAAGATATCGAATAAAGTTGTATATAAAAGTTGCAGTCAAAGATATGCTCCTTGCTCAGAAAATATTTTTATTTATACAGGGTGATCCATAACTACATGGTGATGCAAACATGCATTTTTTAAATGAGACATCCTATATATTATTCCA
Organism: Callosobruchus maculatus; assembly: GCA_951848785.1. Taxonomy (NCBI): domain Eukaryota; kingdom Metazoa; phylum Arthropoda; class Insecta; order Coleoptera; family Chrysomelidae; genus Callosobruchus; species Callosobruchus maculatus. The sequence continues at coordinate 146,809 of CATOUR010000258.1, forward strand.
TATTCAAATTCTACTAATGATTTCCGTTTCTCCAATATAGGGTATTGTTACATTATACAGGGTATTTCAAAAGTTATGGCCATTTTTATGTCCAAATCGCTGTCAATTGAATGTACTGTATATCAAAAAGTGATGAATCAAAAATCATTTTTTTACACGGATGGATAAAAACTATTACCTAGTTTTAAAATCGGCTATAAAAAAACCCCGCGGCGCATATTGGTATACAGGGTGATGTAAGATGCAAAATCTAGATTTTCTCTCTTTTTTTCAATATAACCCCCAATATTTTATTATACCAAAGAATTGCTTTTAATATGCTCTTTCATCTTCGTATAGCACTTATTATGGCTAAATTCATTAGTTTCTGAGATATTTCGATTTTTCTACAAATTTCAAATATACCATCTATTTGTTTACTAAAATTTATTTATTTTGAGATAATACTACCAAATTTTATTTTTGCTTAACAAACAACTAAAATATAAGGCCATAATAGTACTTCATCAAGTCAAAACACTGGATTAACGAGATAATATAGGTCAAGTGTGCTGAGGAAACAATTTTATAGACGTCATGCATAATCATCAAGCAGATCTATCAGGTAGGCTATGGAATATTAAACGACACGGTCCAAATAAAACGATTCTTCATTCTTTCAAATGCATTAGTTTTAGAGTGCCTTCGTTCTGGATATTGCTGTATATAGTTGATATATTCTAGAGGCAAGTAGGCAATTTCTCAAAGATTCTCCTAAATACCCTCAATGGAAAAATTAATTTTTGAAGCTGGTTTTTCACACAGTACGGAATTGTTGAGCAGGTTATGAAAACCGTCAATTTTTCAAAGTATACCTGATAAATCTGCTTGACAATTATGCATCACGTCTACAAAATTGTTTCCTCGGCATACTTGACTTTATTATCTCGATGATTCAGGTTTTTGAGTTCATCGAATACTATCATGACCTTATGATTTAGTTGTAAAAAACAAATTCGATAGCACTTTCTCAAAATAAATAAATTTCAGTACAGAAATTTCAATTTTCAATTTCAATTTCAATTTATTTCTCCAACCAGTTACATTAAACATAACATATTTTCTGACGTACAAGGCATTCTGAAGGAGTCCAGACCTGGGCACGTGTGCCTGTTTTGTCCACTTTTCTCCTTCAGATACCTTGTACCTACAATCGTCAGATACCAGGAACAAATACAAAGAGTGGGAGAGGGTGGAAGTAAAACAGTCAAGAGAATGGCTTAAATAGAAATATAAGCTATATTTTAAATTTACCGAAAAATCGAAATATCTCGAAAACTGATGGACGTAGGTAGAATAAGTGCTATACAAAGATGAAAGAGCATATTAAAAGCAATTCTTTGGTATAAAATACTGGGGGTTACATTTGAAAAAAAAGATAAAATCTGTATTTTGCATTCTAAATCACCCTGTATACGAATGTGCGTCGCGGGCTTCTTTTATAGCCGATTTTAAAACTAGATGATATTTTTTATCCATCCGTGTAAAAAATATGATTTTTGATTCATGACTTTTTGATGTACAGTACGTTCATTTGACAGCGATTTAGAGACAAAAATGGTCATAACTTTTGAAATACCCTGTATAATGTAACAATACCCTATATTGGAAGAACGGAAATCATTATTAGAATTTGAGTATAGTATAATATAAAGCGTGTCTCATTTAAAAAAATGTATGTTTGCATCACCACGTAGTTATGGATCACCCTGTATAATTCAAAATATTTTCTGAGCAAGGAGCATATCCGTGGCTACAACTTTTATATACAACTTTTTTCGCTATCTTCTACATTAGTGGTGTTATCGACCGAGCCGGTACTAAAAACTCACACTGTATATCAAATATACCTACTAGCCTTTAAGGAATTAGTGAACGAAGCGGCCAAAGAGTAGTGTTTCAGAAAAATATACAGAAATCGGTAGTATAAATTTAAGTAGTGAATTTTTCTTCATTGTTTTGTATAAATGTTTTAATTTCTTTTTTAAATACGCGAAATTTTGATATCAATTTTAATTTTTTTGGAAGTTCGTTGAATAATTTGGGTCCGTAATATGTGAAGGAGTGTTGTGTAATAGTTTTATGAGTGAATTCTGTTTTAAAATCAAAGTTACTTTTCGACTTTCTATTTAAACAGCTGTAAACATATAGCAAATGTACATTAACACCCGTATGCACCGTAAGCCAATTGCGCGATTAGTTACGTAAACCTGGATTAGATCACTTGTTTACTATGCACCGCAAACTGACAATTTTGACACTCACTGTCAAAATAATCTTGCTAACACAACCTTGCCGTATCTCCAATCTGGATTAGTTAATCTCTTGACGGTGCATGGCGAGATGCCAAAGATTAGCAAAACGCGATTAGGGAACTAGGATTAGAATCGCCAAACGGTGCATACGAGTGTTAGTAATTTAGATTCATTGAATAGTTCTTTAGTTGGCTAACGTTTGTTTTTTTTTTTGAAGATTATCTTCAGTATTATATTGTGAGCAACTTGTAGCGATGAAATTATAGATTTGAAGGCTGCACCCCAAACAGGAATGCAGTATCTGATAATAGATTCAACAAGGGCTGTATACAAAATCGTTAAATTTTTTCTTGATAAAAAAATTGGTGTACATCTTAGCCATAAGCAAAGTAGTTTAGAAGCTATGATGGTTTGAATGTCACCCTATATTGTCTAATCCGGCAGTAGAGAATACAATTAAACAAAATACTTAGTGGTCACGACATTTATTTTGAAAAAAAAGGAAACAAACGTCACAACCATTGTTCGAAATGTCCTCCTTGGTGTTACAGACATGCTGTTATATTGAAACATGTTGCGTAGAGCGACTGATCATCGCTTTGACATTCCGTAATTCATTTCCGACTTGATAATTTTGCTAATAAGCTTCTCGCGTGTATTTGGCACGTCAAGACAAGAAAAAACCAAGAGGGGTCAAGTCTGGTGTGCGCGGTGGCCAAGCTACTGTTCCACCGCGTTCAATCCACGGTGAATGTCGTCCACTTAGATGACGTTCACACCTTTCTATATGTATTGGGCACTTTATTCTGAAAATTATGAAGTATCAATTGCGATAATACTTTAATAGTCTATATATAAAAAGTTATCTGCCTGTTTTAGTATCTTCATTAAACCGTAAACGCTTACACTTGAACGTTCTTCCAGAAGAATAAACTGATGAACATAAACAAGAGTTTTATGGACAGAAGAGAAACTTTTACTATTTGATTAAATTTACGACTATACTATTGGGAACATTATTTTTATGGTGCAATCTAACTTCTATAAACATATGAAATTGGATAATAATCATTGCCAAAGTGATAGCTTCATTATAATTTATGATACTTTTATAGGATTAACCTTAGACACTGGTACCAAGAAATCGATGACGCTTATACCAACGCATCTGAAAGTTTGTTGAAATTAGATGTATTGGAATTACTCATTTATACGGTCTAGCAATGATTGGAATGCACAGTGTGGGTTAATAAGAGTTTACATATGAAAGGGCACAATTCATCAATCCATCCGCTGTTTTTAGTTTGAATCTCATTTAACGGAAATGGAAAATTTCGGTCTCCCGGATCTTGAGGTTCACCCGCAAAAAATCTAAAATCTTTATTTGATCTTCTATGAAGACGAAACCTCGTATCCTACATGACTTGAGGATACCATTCACAAATCCGGCCACTGTTTTTAGTTTCAATCTCATTTAACGGAAATGGAAAATTTATGTCTCCCGGATCTTGAGGTTCACCCGCAAAAAATCTAAAACCTTTACTTGATCTTCTACGAAGACGAAACCTCGTAGCCAACATGATTTGAGGACACCATTTACAAATCCGGCCGCTCTTTTTAGTTTCAATCTCATTTAACGGAAATGGAAAATTTGGGTCTCCCGGATCTTGAGGTTCACCCGCAAAAAATCTAAAATCTTTATTTGATCTTCTATGAGGACGAAACCTCGTACCCTACATGATCTGAGGTCACCATTTACAAATGCGGCCGCTGTTTTAACTTTCAATCTCATTTAACGGAAATGGAAAATTTGGGTCTCCCGGATCTTGAGGTTCACCCGCAAAAAATCTAAAATCTTTATTTGATCTTCTATGAGGACGAAACCTCGTACCCTACATGATTTGAGGTCACCATTTACAAATGCGGCCGCTGTTTTAACTTTCAATCTCATTTAACGGAAATGGAAAATTTCGGTCTCCCGGATCTTGAGGTTCACCCGCAAAAAATCTAAAATCTTTACTTGATCTTCTATGAGGACGAAACCTCGTAGCCTACATGATTTGAGGACACCATTTACAAATCCGGCCGCTCTTTTTAGTTTCAATCTCATTTAACGGAAATGGAAAATTTGGGTCTCCCGGATCTTGAGGTTCACCCGCAAAAAATCTAAAATCTTTATTTGATCTTCTATGAGGACGAAACCTCGTACCCTACATGATTTGAGGTCACCATTTACAAATGCGGCCGCTGTTTTAACTTTCAATCTCATTTAACGGAAATGGAAAATTTCGGTCTCCCGGATCCTGAGGTTCACCCGCAAAAAATCTAAAATCTTTACTTGATCTTCTACGAAGACGAAACCTCGTAGCCAACATGATTTGAGGACACCATTTACAAATCCGGCCGCTCTTTTTAGTTTCAATCTCATTTAACGGAAATGGAAAATTTGGGTCTCCCGGATCTTGAGGTTCACCCCCAAAAAATCTAAAATCTTTATTTGATCTTCTATGAGGACGAAACCTCGTACCCTACATGATCTGAGGTCACCATTTACAAATGCGGCCGCTGTTTTAACTTTCAATCTCATTTAACGAAAATGGAAAATTTCGGTCTCCCGGATCTTGAGGTTCACCCGCAAAAAATCTAAAATCTTTATTTGATCTTCTATGAGGACGAAACCTCGTACCCTACATGATTTGAGGTCACCATTTACAAATGCGGCCGCTGTTTTAACTTTCAATCTCATTTAACGGAAATGGAAAATTTCGGTCTCCCGGATCTTGAGGTTCACCCGCAAAAAATCTAAAATCTTTACTTGATCTTCTACGAAGACGAAACCTCGTAGCCAACATGATTTGAGGACACCATTTACAAATCCGGCCGCTCTTTTTAGTTTCAATCTCATTTAACGGAAATGGAAAATTTGGGTCTCCCGGATCTTGAGGTTCACCCGCAAAAAATCTAAAATCTTTACTTGATCTTCTATGAGGACGAAACCTCGTACCCTACATGATTTGAGGTCACCATTTACAAATGCGGCCGCTGTTGTCAGTTTCAATCTCATTTAACGGAAATGGAAAATTTCGGTCTCCCGGATCTTGAGATTCACCCGCAAAAAACCTAAATTCTTTATTTGATCTTCCATGAGGACGAAACCTCGTATCCTACATGATTTGAGGTCACCATTTACAAATGCGGCCGCTGTTTTTAGTTTCAATCTCATTTAACGGAAATGGAAAATTTCGGTCTCCCGGATCCTGTGGTTCACCCGCAAAAAATCTAAAATCTTTATTTGATATTCTATGAGGACGAAACCTCGTATCCTACATGATTTGAGGACACCATTTACAAATCCGGCCGCTGTTTTTAGTTTCAATCTCATTTAACGGAAATGGAAAATTTCGGTCTGCCGGATCTTGAGGTTCACCCGCAAAAAATCTAAATTCTTTATTTGATCTTCCATGAGGACGAAACCTCGTATCCTACATGATTTGAGGTCACCATTTACAAATCCGGCCGCTGTTTTTAGTTTCAATCTCATTTAACGGAAATGGAGAATTTCGGTCTCCCCAATCTTGAGGTTCACCCGCAAAAAATCTAAAATCTTTACTTGATCTTCTATGAGAACGAAACCTCGAATCCCACATGATTTGAGGACACCATCTACAAATCCGGCCGCTGTTTTTAGTTTCAATCTCATTTAACGGAAATGGAAAATTTCGGTCTGCCGGATCTTGAGGTTCACCCGCAAAAAATCTAAAATCTTTATTTGATCTTCTATGAGGAAAAAACCCCGTATCCTACATTATTTGAGGACACAATTCATAAATCTGGCCGCTGTTTTTAGCTTCAATCTCATTTAACGAAAATGGAAAATTTCGGTCTCCCCAATCTTGAGGTTCACCCGCAAAAAATCTAAATTCTTTATTTGAGGACACCATCTACAAATCCGGCCGCTGTTTTTAGTTTCAATCTCATTTAACGGAAATGGAAAGTTTCGGTCTGCCGGATCTTGAGGTTCACCCGCAAAAAATCTAAAATCTTTATTTGATCTTCTATGAGGAAAAAACCCCGTATCCTACATTATTTGAGGACACCGTTTACAAATCCGGCCGCTGTTTTTAGTTTCAATCTCATTTAACGGAAATGGAAAATTTCGGTCTCCCGGATTTGAGGTTCACCCGCAAAAAATCTAAAATCTTTACTTGAGGACACCATCTACAAATCCGGCCGCTGTTTTTAGTTTCAATCTCATTTAACGGAAATGGAAAATTTCGGTCTGCCGGATCTTGAGGTTCACCCGCAAAAAATCTAAAATATTTATTTGATCTTCTATGAGGAAAAAACCCCGTATCCTACATTATTTGAGGACACCGTTTACAAATCCGGCCGCTGTTTTTAGTTTCAATCTCATTTAACGGAAATGGAAAATTTCGGTCTCCCGGATTTGAGGTTCACCCGCAAAAAATCTAAAATCTTTATTTGATCTTCTATGAGGACGAAACCTCGTATCCTACATGATTTGAGGTCACTATTTACAAATCCGGCCGCTGTTGTTAGTTTCAATCTCATTTAACGGAAATGGAAAATTTCGGTCTCCCCAATCTTGAGGTTCACCCGCAAAAAATCTAAAATCTTTACTTGATCTTCTATGAGAACGAAACCTCGAATCCCACATGATTTGAGGACACCATCTACAAATCCGGCCGCTGTTTTTAGTTTCAATCTCATTTAACGGAAATGGAAAATTTCGGTCTGCCGGATCTTGAGGTTCACCCGCAAAAAATCTAAAATCTTTATTTGATCTTCTATGAGGAAAAAACCCCGTATCCTACATTATTTGAGGACACCGTTTACAAATCCGGCCGCTGTTTTTAGTTTCAATCTCATTTAACGGAAATGGAAAATTTCGGTCTGCCGGATCTTGAGGTTCACCCGCAAAAAATCTAAAATCTTTATTTGATCTTCTATGAGGAAAAAACCCCGTATCCTACATTATTTGAGGACACCGTTTACAAATCCGGCCGCTGTTTTTAGTTTCAATCTCATTTAACGGAAATGGAAAATTTCGGTCTCCCCAATCTTGAGGTTCACCCGCAAAAAATCTAAAATCTTTACTTGATCTTCTATGAGAACGAAACCTCGAATCCCACATGATTTGAGGACACCATCTACAAATCCGGCCGCTGTTTTTAGTTTCAATCTCATTTAACGGAAATGGAAAATTTCGGTCTCCCCAATCTTGAGGTTCACCCGCAAAAAATCTAAAATCTTTACTTGATCTTCTATGAGAACGAAACCTCGAATCCCACATGATTTGAGGACACCATCTACAAATCCGGCCGCTGTTTTTAGTTTCAATCTCATTTAACGGAAATGGAAAATTTCGGTCTCCCCAATCTTGAGGTTCACCCGCAAAAAATCTAAATTCTTTATTTGATCTTCCATGAGGACGAAACCTCGTATCCTACATGATTTGAGGACACCATCTACAAATCCGGCCGCTGTTTTTAGTTTCAATCTCATTTAACGGAAATGGAAAATTTCGGTCTCCCGGATCCTGTGGTTCACCCGCAAAAAATCTAAAATCTTTATTTGATCTTCTATGAGGACGAAACCTCGTATCCTACATTATTTGAGGACACCATTTACAAATCCGGCCGCTGTTTTTAGTTTCAATCTCATTTAACGGAAATGGAAAATTTCGGTCTCCCCAATCTTGAGGTTCACCCGCAAAAAATCTAAATTCGTTATTTGATCTTCCATGAGGACGAAACCTCGTATCCTACATGATTTGAGGACACCATTTACAAATCCGGCCGCTGTTTTTAGTTTCAGTCTCATTTAACGGAAATGGAAAATTTCGGTCTCCCGGATCCTGTGGTTCACCCGCAAAAAATCTAAAATCTTTATTTGATCTTCTATGAGGACGAAACCTCGTATCCTACATGATTTGAGGACACCATTTACAAATCCGGCCGCTGTTTTTAGTTTCAGTCTCATTTAACGGAAATGGAAAATTTCGGTCTCCCGGATCCTGTGGTTCACCCGCAAAAAATCTAAATTCGTTATTTGATCTTCCATGAGGACGAAACCTCGTATCCTACATGATTTGAGGACACCATTTACAAATCCGGCCGCTGTTTTTAGTTTCAGTCTCATTTAACGGAAATGGAAAATTTCGGTCTCCCGGATCCTGTGGTTCACCCGCAAAAAATCTAAATTCGTTATTTGATCTTCCATGAGGACGAAACCTCGTATCCTACATGATTTGAGGACACCATTTACAAATCCGGCCGCTGTTTTTAGTTTCAGTCTCATTTAACGGAAATGAAAAATTTCGGTCTCCCGGATCCTGAGGTTCACCCGCAAAAAATCTAAAATCTTCATTTGATCTTCTATGAGGACGAAACCTCGTATCCTACATGATTTGAGGACACCATTTACAAATCCGGCCGCTGTTTTTAGTTTCAATCTCATTTAACGGAAATGGAAAATTTCGGTCTGCCGGATCTTGAGGTTCACCCGCAAAAAATCTAAAATCTTTATTTGATTTTCTAGGAGGAAAAAACCCCGTATCCTACATTATTTGAGGACACAATTCATAAATCTGGCCGCTGTTTTTAGCTTCAATCTCATTTAACGAAAATGGAAAATTTCGGTCTCCCGGATCTTGAGGTTCACCCGAAAAAAAAATAAAATCTTTATTTGATCTTCTATGAGGACGAAACCTCGTATCCTACATGATTTGAGGTCACTATTTACAAATCCGGCCGCTGTTGTTAGTTTCAATCTCATTTAACGGAAATGGAAAATTTCGGTCTCCCCAATCTTGAGGTTCACCCGCAAAAAATCTAAAATCTTTACTTTAGGACACCATCTACAAATCCGGCCGCTGTTTTTAGTTTCAATCTCATTTAACGGAAATGGAAAATTTCGGTCTCCCGGATCCTGTGGTTCACCCGCAAAAAATCTAAAATCTTTATTTGATCTTCTATGAGGACGAAACCTCGTATCCTACATGATTTGAGGACACCATTTACAAATCCGGCCGCTGTTTTTAGTTTCAATCTCATTTAACGGAAATGGAAAATTTCGGTCTGCCGGATCTTGAGGTTCACCCGAAAAAAATCTAAAATCTTTATTTGATCTTCTATGAGGAAAAAACCCCGTATCCTACATTATTTGAGGACACAATTCATAAATCTGGCCGCTGTTTTTAGCTTCAATCTCATTTAACGAAAATGGAAAATTTCGGTCTCCCGGATCTTGAGGTTCACCCGAAAAAAATCTAAAATCTTTATTTGATCTTCTATGAGGACGAAACCTCGTATCCTACATGATTTGAGGACACCGTTTACAAATCCGGCCGCTGTTTTTAGTTTCAATCTCATTTAACGGAAATGGAATATCCGGATCTTGAGGTTCACCCGCAAAAAATCTAAAACCTTTATTTGATCTTCTATGAGGACGAAATCTCGTATCCTACATGATTTGAGGACACCATTCACAAATCCGGTCGCTGTTTTTAGTTTCAATCTCATTTGACGAAAATAGAAAATTTCGGTCTCCTGGATGCTGAGGTTCACCCGCAAAAAACCTAAAATCTTTATTTGATCTTCTATGAGGACGAAACCTCGCATTCTACATGATCTGAGGACACTATCTACAAATCCGGCCGCTGCTTTTAGTTTCAATCTCATTTAACGAAAATGGAAAATGTCGGTCTCCCGGATCCTGAGGTTCACCCGCAAAAAATCTAAAATCTTTATTTGATCTTCTATGAGGACGAAACTTCGTATCCTACATGACTTGAGGACACCATTTACAAATCCGGTCGCTGTTTTTAGTTTCAGTCTCATCTAACAAAAATGAAAAATTTCGGTCTCCCGGATCCTGAGGTTAACCCGCAAAAAATCTAAAATCTTTATTTGATCTTCTATGAGGACGAAACCTCGTATCCTACATTATTTGAGGACACCATTTACAAATACGGCCGCTGTTTTTAGTTTCAGTCTCATTTAACGAAAATGGAAAATTTTGGTCTGCCGGATCCTGCGGTTCACCCGCAAAAAATCTAAAATCTTTATTTGATCTTCTATGAGGACGAAACCTCGTATCCTACATTATTTGAGGACACCATTTACAAATCCGGTCGCTGTTTTTAGTTTCAGTCTCATTTAACGAAAATGAAAAATTTCGGTCTCCCGGATCCTGAGGTTCACCCGCAAAAAATCTAAAATCTTTATTTGATCTCCTATGAGGATGAAACCTTGTATCCTACATGACTTGAGGACACCATTTACAAATCCGGTCGCTGTTTTTAGTTTCAGTCTCATTTAACGAAAATGAAAAATTTCGGTCTCCCGGATCCTGAGGTTCACCCGCAAAAAATCTAAAATCTTTATTTGATCTTCTATGAGGACGAAACCTCGTATCCTACATGATTTGAGGACACCATTTACAAATACGGCCGCTGTTTTTAGTTTCAGTCTCATTTAACGGAAATGGAAAATTTCGGTCTCCCGGATCCTGTGGTTCACCCGCAAAAAATCTAAAATCTTTATTTGATCTTCTATGAGGACGAAACCTCGTATCCTACATGATCTGAGGACACCATTTACAAATCCGGCCGCTGTTTTTAGTTTCAATCTCATTTAACGGAAATGGAAAATTTCGGTCTGCCGGATCTTGAGGTTCACCCGCAAAAAATCTAAAATCTTTATTTGATCTTCTATGAGGAAAAAACCCCGTATCCTACATTATTTGAGGACACAATTCATAAATCTGGCCGCTGTTTTTAGCTTCAGTCTCATTTAACGAAAATGGAAAATTTCGGTCTCCCCAATCTTGAGGTTCACCCGCAAAAAATCTAAAATCTTTATTTGATCTTCTATGAGGACGAAACCTCGTATCCTACATGATTTGAGGACACCGTTTACAAATCCGGCCGCTGTTTTTAGTTTCAATCTCATTTAACGGAAATGGAAAATTTCGGTCTGCCGGATCTTGAGGTTCACCCGCAAAAAATCTAAAATCTTTATTTGATCTTCTATGAGAAAAAAAACCCGTATCCTACATTATTTGAGGACACAATTCATAAATCTGGCCGCTGTTTTTAGCTTCAGTCTCATTTAACGAAAATGGAAAATTTCGGTCTCCCGGATTTGAGGTTCACCCGCAAAAAATCTAAAATCTTTATTTGATCTTCTATGAGGACGAAACCTCGTATCCTACATGATTTGAGGTCACTATTTACAAATCCGGCCGCTGTTGTTAGTTTCAATCTCATTTAACGGAAATGGAAAATTTCGGTCTCCCCAATCTTGAGGTTCACCCGCAAAAAATCTAAATTCTTTATTTGATCTTCCATGAGGACGAAACCTCGTATCCTACATGATTTGAGGACACCATCTACAAATCCGGCCGCTGTTTTTAGTTTCAATCTCATTTAACGAAAATGGAAAATTTCGGTCTCCCGGATTTGAGGTTCACCCGCAAAAAATCTAAAATCTTTATTTGATCTTCTATGAGGACGAAACCTCGTATCCTACATGATTTGAGGTCACTATTTACAAATCCGGCCGCTGTTGTTAGTTTCAATCTCATTTAACGGAAATGGAAAATTTCGGTCTCCCCAATCTTGAGGTTCACCCGCAAAAAATCTAAATTCTTTATTTGATCTTCCATGAGGACGAAACCTCGTATCCTACATGATTTGAGGACACCATCTACAAATCCGGCCGCTGTTTTTAGTTTCAATCTCATTTAACGGAAATGGAAAATTTCGGTCTCCCCAATCTTGAGGTTCACCCGCAAAAAATCTAAATTCTTTATTTGATCTTCCATAAGGACGAAACCTCGTATCCTACATGATTTGAGGACACCATCTACAAATCCGGCCGCTGTTGTTAGTTTCAATCTCATTTAACGGAAATGGAAAATTTCGGTCTCCCCAATCTTGAGGTTCACCCGCAAAAAATCTAAATTCTTTATTTGATCTTCCATGAGGACGAAACCTCGTATCCTACATGATTTGAGGACACCATCTACAAATCCGGCCGCTGTTTTTAGTTTCAATCTCATTTAACGGAAATGGAAAATTTCGGTCTCCCCAATCTTGAGGTTCACCCGCAAAAAATCTAAAATCTTTATTTGATCTTCTATGAGGACGAAACCTCGTATCCTACATGATTTGAGGACACCATTTACAAATCCGGCCGCTGTTTTTAGTTTCAATCTCATTTAACGGAAATGGAAAATTTCGGTCTCCCCAATCTTGAGGTTCACCCGCAAAAAGTCTAAATTCTTTATTTGATCTTCCATGAGGACGAAACCTCGTATCCTACATGATTTGAGGACACCATTTACAAATCCGGCCGCTGTTTTTAGTTTCAGTCTCATTTAACGGAAATGGAAAATTTCGGTCTCCCCAATCTTGAGGTTCACCCGCAAAAAATCTAAATTCTTTATTTGATCTTCTATGAGGAAAAAACCCCGTATCCTACATTATTTGAGGACACAATTCATAAATCTGGCCGCTGTTTTTAGTTTCAATCTCATTTAACGGAAATGGAAAATTTCGGTCTCCCGGATCTTGAGGTTCACCCGAAAAAAATCTAAAATCTTTATTTGATCTTCTATGAGGACGAAACCTCGTATCCTACATGATTTGAGGACACCGTTTACAAATCCGGCCGCTGTTTTTAGTTTCAATCTCATTTAACGGAAATGGAAAATTTCGGTCTGCCGGATTTGAGGTTCACCCGCAAAAAATCTAAAATCTTTATTTGATCTTCTATGAGGAAAAAACCCCGTATCCTACATTATTTGAGGACACAATTCATTAATCTGGCCGCTGTTTTTAGTTTCAATCTCATTTAACGGAAATGGAAAATTTCGGTCTCCCGGATCTTGAGGTTCACCCGAAAAAAATCTAAAATCTTTATTTGATCTTCTATGAGGACGAAACCTCGTATCTTACATGATTTGAGGACACCGTTTACAAATCCGGCCGCTGTTTTTAGTTTCAATCTCATTTAACGGAAATGGAAAATTTCGGTCTCCCGGATCTTGAGGTTCACCCGCAAAAAATCTAAAATCTTTATTTGATCTTCTATGAGGACGAAGCCTCGTATCCTACATGATTTGAGGTCACTATTTACAAATCCGGCCGCTGTTGTTAGTTTCAATCTCATTTAACGGAAATGGAAAATTTCGGTCTCCCCAATCTTGAGGTTCACCCGCAAAAAATCTAAAATCTTTACTTGATCTTCTATGAGAACGAAACCTCGAATCCCACATGATTTGAGGACACCATCTACAAATCCGGCCGCTGTTTTTAGTTTCAATCTCATTTAACGGAAATGGAAAATTTCGGTCTCCCGGATCTTGAGGTTCACCCGAAAAAAATCTAAAATCTTTATTTGATCTTCTATGAGGACGAAACCTCGTATCCTACATGATTTGAGGACACCGTTTACAAATCCGGCCGCTGTTTTTAGTTTCAATCTCATTTAACGGAAATGGAATATCCGGATCTTGAGGTTCACCCGCAAAAAATCTAAAATCTTTATTTGATCTTCTATGAGGAAAAAACCCCGTATCCTACATTATCTGAGGACACAATTCATAAATCTGGCCGCTGTTTTTAGCTTCAATCTCATTTAACGAAAATAGAAAATTTCGGTCTCCCGGATCTTGAGGTTCACCCGAAAAAAATCTAAAATCTTTATTTGATCTTCTATGAGGACGAAACCTCGTATCCTACATGATTTGAGGACACCGTTTACAAATCCGGCCGCTGTTTTTAGTTTCAATCTCATTTAAAGGAAATGGAATATCCGGATCTTGAGGTTCACCCGCAAAAAATCTAAAACCTTTATTTGATCTTCTATGAGGACGAAATCTCGTATCCTACATGATTTGAGGACACCATTCACAAATCCGGCCGCTGTTGTTAGTTTCAATCTCATTTAACGGAAATGGAAAATTTCGGTCTCCCCAATCTTGAGGTTCACCCGCAAAAAATCTAAAATCTTTATTTGATCTTCTATGAGGACGAAACCTCGCATTCTACATGATCTGAGGACACTATTACAAATCCGGCCGCTGCTTTTAGTTTCAATCTCATTTAACGGAAATGGAAAATTTCGGTCTCCCCAATCTTGAGGTTCACCCGCAAAAAATCTAAATTCTTTATTTGATCTTCCATGAGGACGAAACCTCGTATCCTACATGATTTGAGGACACCATCTACAAATCCGGCCGCTGTTTTTAGTTTCAATCTCATTTAACGGAAATGGAAAATTTCGGTCTCCCGGATCCTGTGGTTCACCTGAAAAAAATCTAAAATCTTTATTTGATCTTCTATGAGGACGAAACCTCGTATCCTACATGATTTGAGGACACCATTCACAAATCCGGGCGCTGTTTTTAGTTTCAATCTCATTTGACGAAAATAGAAAATTTCGGTCTCCTGGATGCTGAGGTTCACCCGCAAAAAACCTAAAATCTTTATTTGATCTTCTATGAGGACGAAACCTCGCATTCTACATGATCTGAGGACACTATCTACAAATCCGGCCGCTGCTTTTAGTTTCAATCTCATTTAACGGAAATGGAAAATTTCGGTCTCCCCAATCTTGAGGTTCACCCGCAAAAAATCTAAATTCTTTATTTGATCTTCTATGAGGAAAAAACCCCGTATCCTACATTATTTGAGGACACAATTCATAAATCTGGCCGCTGTTTTTAGTTTCAATCTCATTTAACGGAAATGGAAAATTTCGGTCTCCCGGATCTTGAGGTTCACCCGAAAAAAATCTAAAATCTTTATTTGATCTTCTATGAGGACGAAACCTCGTATCCTACATGATTTGAGGACACCGTTTACAAATCCGGCCGCTGTTTTTAGTTTCAATCTCATTTAACGGAAATGGAAAATTTCGGTCTGCCGGATTTGAGGTTCACCCGCAAAAAATCTAAAATCTTTATTTGATCTTCTATGAGGAAAAAACCCCGTATCCTACATTATTTGAGGACACAATTCATTAATCTGGCCGCTGTTTTTAGTTTCAATCTCATTTAACGGAAATGGAAAATTTCGGTCTCCCGGATCTTGAGGTTCACCCGAAAAAAATCTAAAATCTTTATTTGATCTTCTATGAGGACGAAACCTCGTATCTTACATGATTTGAGGACACCGTTTACAAATCCGGCCGCTGTTTTTAGTTTCAATCTCATTTAACGGAAATGGAAAATTTCGGTCTCCCGGATCTTGAGGTTCACCCGCAAAAAATCTAAAATCTTTATTTGATCTTCTATGAGGACGAAGCCTCGTATCCTACATGATTTGAGGTCACTATTTACAAATCCGGCCGCTGTTGTTAGTTTCAATCTCATTTAACGGAAATGGAAAATTTCGGTCTCCCCAATCTTGAGGTTCACCCGCAAAAAATCTAAAATCTTTACTTGATCTTCTATGAGAACGAAACCTCGAATCCCACATGATTTGAGGACACCATCTACAAATCCGGCCGCTGTTTTTAGTTTCAATCTCATTTAACGGAAATGGAAAATTTCGGTCTCCCGGATCTTGAGGTTCACCCGAAAAAAATCTAAAATCTTTATTTGATCTTCTATGAGGACGAAACCTCGTATCCTACATGATTTGAGGACACCGTTTACAAATCCGGCCGCTGTTTTTAGTTTCAATCTCATTTAACGGAAATGGAATATCCGGATCTTGAGGTTCACCCGCAAAAAATCTAAAACCTTTATTTGATCTTCTATGAGGACGAAATCTCGTATCCTACATGATTTGAGGACACCATTCACAAATCCGGCCGCTGTTGTTAGTTTCAATCTCATTTAACGGAAATGGAAAATTTCGGTCTCCCCAATCTTGAGGTTCACCCGCAAAAAATCTAAAATCTTTATTTGATCTTCTATGAGGACGAAACCTCGCATTCTACATGATCTGAGGACACTATCTACAAATCCGGCCGCTGCTTTTAGTTTCAATCTCATTTAACGGAAATGGAAAATTTCGGTCTCCCCAATCTTGAGGTTCACCCGCAAAAAATCTAAATTCTTTATTTGATCTTCCATGAGGACGAAACCTCGTATCCTACATGATTTGAGGACACCATCTACAAATCCGGCCGCTGTTTTTAGTTTCAATCTCATTTAACGGAAATGGAAAATTTCGGTCTCCCGGATCCTGTGGTTCACCTGAAAAAAATCTAAAATCTTTATTTGATCTTCTATGAGGACGAAACCTCGTATCCTACATGATTTGAGGACACCATTCACAAATCCGGTCGCTGTTTTTAGTTTCAATCTCATTTGACGAAAATAGAAAATTTCGGTCTCCCGGATCTTGAGGTTCACCCGAAAAAAATCTAAAATCTTTATTTGATCTTCTATGAGGACGAAACCTCGTATCCTACATGATTTGAGGACACCGTTTACAAATCCGGCCGCTGTTTTTAGTTTCAATCTCATTTAACGGAAATGGAATATCCGGATCTTGAGGTTCACCCGCAAAAAAATCTAAAATCTTTATTTGATCTTCTATGAGGAAAAAACCCCGTATCCTACATTATTTGAGGACACAATTCATAAATCTGGCCGCTGTTTTTAGCTTCAATCTCATTTAACGAAAATAGAAAATTTCGGTCTCCCGGATCTTGAGGTTCACCCGAAAAAAATCTAAAATCTTTATTTGATCTTCTATGAGGACGAAACCTCGTATCCTACATGATTTGAGGACACCGTTTACAAATCCGGCCGCTGTTTTTAGTTTCAATCTCATTTAACGGAAATGGAATATCCGGATCTTGAGGTTCACCCGCAAAAAATCTAAAACCTTTATTTGATCTTCTATGAGGACGAAATCTCGTATCCTACATGATTTGAGGACACCATTCACAAATCCGGCCGCTGTTGTTAGTTTCAATCTCATTTAACGGAAATGGAAAATTTCGGTCTCCCCAATCTTGAGGTTCACCCGCAAAAAATCTAAAATCTTTATTTGATCTTCTATGAGGACGAAACCTCGCATTCTACATGATCTGAGGACACTATCTACAAATCCGGCCGCTGCTTTTAGTTTCAATCTCATTTAACGGAAATGGAAAATTTCGGTCTCCCCAATCTTGAGGTTCACCCGCAAAAAATCTAAATTCTTTATTTGATCTTCCATGAGGACGAAACCTCGTATCCTACATGATTTGAGGACACCATCTACAAATCCGGCCGCTGTTTTTAGTTTCAATCTCATTTAACGGAAATGGAAAATTTCGGTCTCCCGGATCCTGTGGTTCACCTGAAAAAAATCTAAAATCTTTATTTGATCTTCTATGAGGACGAAACCTCGTATCCTACATGATTTGAGGACACCATTCACAAATCCGGTCGCTGTTTTTAGTTTCAATCTCATTTGACGAAAATAGAAAATTTCGGTCTCCTGGATGCTGAGGTTCACCCGCAAAAAACCTAAAATCTTTATTTGATCTTCTATGAGGACGAAACCTCGCATTCTACATGATCTGAGGACACTATCTACAAATCCGGCCGCTGCTTTTAGTTTCAATCTCATTTAACGGAAATGGAAAATTTCGGTCTCCCCAATCTTGAGGTTCACCCGCAAAAAATCTAAATTCTTTATTTGATCTTCCATGAGGACGAAACCTCGTATCCTACATGATTTGAGGACACCATCTACAAATCCGGCCGCTGTTTTTAGTTTCAATCTCATTTAACGGAAATGGAAAATTTCGGCCTCCCCAATCTTGAGGTTCACCCGCAAAAAATCTAAATTCTTTATTTGATCTTCCATGAGGACGAAACCTCGTATCCTACATGATTTGAGGACACCATCTACAAATCCGGCCGCTGTTTTTAGTTTCAATCTCATTTAACGGAAATGGAAAATTTCGGTCTCCCGGATCCTGAGGTTCACCCGCAAAAAATCTAAAATCTTTATTTGATCTTCTATGAGGACGAAACCTCGTATCCTACATGACTTGAGGACACCATTTACAAATCCGGTCGCTGTTTTTAGTTTCAGTCTCATCTAACGAAAATGAAAAATTTCGGTCTCCCGGATCCTGAGGTTCACCCGCAAAAAATCTAAAATCTTTATTTGATCTTCTATGAGGACGAAACCTCGTATCCTACATGATTTGAGGACACCATTTACAAATACGGCCGCTGTTTTTAGTTTCAGTCTCATTTAACGAAAATGGAAAATTTTGGTCTGCCGGATCCTGCGGTTCACCCGCAAAAAATCTAAAATCTTTATTTGATCTTCTATGAGGACGAAACCTCGTATCCTACATGACTTGAGGACACCATTTACAAATCCGGTCGCTGTTTTTAGTTTCAGTCTCATTTAACGAAAACGAAAAATTTCGGTCTCCCGGATCCTGAGGTTCACCCGCAAAAAATCTAAAATCTTTATTTGATCTTCTATGAGGACGAAACCTCGTATCCTACATGATTTGAGGACACCATTTACAAATACGGCCGCTGTTTTTAGTTCCAGTCTCATTTAACGAAAATGGAAAATTTTGGTCTGCCGGATCCTGCGGTTCACCGGCAAAAAATCTAAAATCTTTATTTGATCTTCTATGAGGACGAAACCTCGTATCCTACATGATTTGAGGACACCATTTACAAATCCGGTCGCTGTTTTTAGTTTCAGTCTCATTTAACGAAAATGAAAAATTTCGGTCTCCCGGATCCTGAGGTTCACCCGCAAAAAATCTAAAATCTTTATTTGATCTCCTATGAGGATGAAACCTTGTATCCTACATGACTTGAGGACACCATTTACAAATCCGGTCGCTGTTTTTAGTTTCAGTCTCATTTAACGAAAACGAAAAATTTCGGTCTCCCGGATCCTGAGGTTCACCCGCAAAAAATCTAAAATCTTTATTTGATCTTCTATGAGGACGAAACCTCGTATCCTACATGATTTGAGGACACCATTTACAAATACGGCCGCTGTTTTTAGTTTCAGTCTCATTTAACGAAAATGGAAAATTTTGGTCTGCCGGATCCTGCGGTTCACCCGCAAAAAATCTAAAATCTTTATTTGATCTTCTATGAGGACGAAACCTCGTATACTACATGATTTGAGGACACCATTTACAAATCCGGTCGCTGTTTTTAGTTTCAGTCTCATTTAACGAAAACGAAAAATTTCGGTCTCCCGGATCCTGAGGTTCACCCGCAAAAAATCTAAAATCTTTATTTGATCTTCTATGAGGACGAAACCTCGTATCCTACATGATTTGAGGACACCATTTACAAATCCGGTCGCTGTTTTTAGTTTCAGTCTCATTTAACGAAAACGAAAAATTTCGGTCTCCCGGATCCTGCGGTTCACCCGCAAAAAATCTAAAATCTTTATTTGATCTTCTATGAGGACGAAACCTCGTATCCTACATGATTTGAGGACACCATTTACAAATCCGGTCGCTGTTTTTAGTTTCAGTCTCATTTAACGAAAATGAAAAATTTCGGTCTCCCGGATCCTGAGGTTCACCCGCAAAAAATCTAAAATCTTTATTTGATCTCCTATGAGGATGAAACCTTGTATCCTACATGACTTGAGGACACCATTTACAAATCCGGTCGCTGTTTTTAGTTTCAGTCTCATTTAACGAAAACGAAAAATTTCGGTCTCCCGGATCCTGAGGTTCACCCGCAAAAAATCTAAAATCTTTATTTGATCTTCTATGAGGACGAAACCTCGTATCCTACATGATTTGAGGACACCATTTACAAATACGGCCGCTGTTTTTAGTTTCAGTCTCATTTAACGAAAACGAAAAATTTCGGTCTCCCGGATCCTGAGGTTCACCCGCAAGAAATCTAAAATATTTATTTGATCTCCTATGAGGATGAAACCTCGTATCCTACATGACTTGAGGACACGATTTTCAAATCCGGCCACTGTTTTTAGTTTCAATCTCATAACGAAAATGGAAAATTTCGGTCTGCCGGATCCTGAGGTTCACCCGCAAAAAATCTAAAATCTTTATTTGATCTTCTATGAGGACGAAACCTCGTATCCTACATGATTTGAGGACACCATTTACAAATCCGGCCGCTGTTTTCAGTTACAATCTCACTTAACGAAAATGGAAAATTTCGGTCTCCCGGATCCTGAGGTTCACCCGCAAAAAATCTAAAATCTTCATTTGATCTTCTATGAGGACGAAACCTCGTATCCTACATGATTTGAGGACACCATTTACAAATCCGGCCGCTGTTTTTAGTTAAAATCTCATTTAACGAAAATGGAAAATTTCGCTCTCCCGGATCCTGAGGTTCACCCCCAAAAAATCTAAAATCTTCATTTGATCTTCTGTGAGGACGAATTTGATCTTCTGTGAGGACGAAACCTTGTATTCTACATGATCTGAGGACACCATTTACAAATCCCGCCGCTGCTTTTAGTTTCAATCTCATTTAACGAAAATGGAAAATTTTGCTCTCCCGGATCCTGAGGTTCACCCGCAAAAAATCTAAAATCTTCATTTGATCTTCTATGAGGACGAAACCTCGTATCCTACATGATTTAAGGACACCATTTACAAATCCGGCCGCTGTTTTTAGTTACAATCTCATTTAACGAAAATGGAAAATTTTGCTCTCCCGGATCCTGAGGTTCACCGGCAAAAAATCTAAAATCTTCATTTGATCTTCTATGAGGACGAAACCTCGTATCCTGAGGACACCATTTACAAATCCGGCCGCTGTTTCTAGTTACAATCTCATTTAACGAAAATGGAAAATTTCGGTCTCCCGGATCCTGAGGTTCACCCGCAAAAAATCTAAAATCTTTATCTGATCTTCTATGAGGACGAAACCTCGTATCCTACATGATTTGGGGACACCACATGATCTGAGGACACCATTTACAAATCCGGCCGCTGTTTTTAGTTTCAATCTCATTTAACGAAAATGGAAAACTTCGGTCTCCCGGATCCTGAGGTTCACCCGCAAAAAATCTAAAATCTTTATTTGATCTTCTATGAGGACGAAACTTCGTATCCTACATGATTTGAGGACACCATCTATGAATCCGGTCGCTGTTTTTAGTTACAATCTCTTTCAATGAAAATGGAAAATTGCGGACTCCCGGGTCCTGAGGTTCACAAAAAATCGCAAAAAATCTAAAATCCTCATTTCATCTACGAGGACAGAACCTCGTGTCCTAGACGATTTGGGAATCCTATTTACAAATCCGGCCGCTGTTTTGAGTTTCAGTGTCGTTTAACGAAAATTGTTTATATGGTTTTGGTACAGTATAAATAATAGCAACGTTTTGTGAAAACCTTCGCTTAAATAATGTCGTAGTATATTGTATATGTGTGTATATGTGAATTTTATTTCTGAGAGTTTTGCTGTGTATATTAATGTAGAATTATATTTTTTCTCTGAGATAAAGAGGCTGTGACGTTAACAAGAATTTGTGTACGAAAACTGAATAATGATACTTCACAAAGACATTAATTTTGAGCCATTTAGGTAAAGGGTATTTAGCTGGAACATGGTCAAATGTACACATTCTAAAGATAAATCGAACAGAATATTGTTTTGTATAATTTGGATTATTTTCTTAGTGAGATAGTCTAAACAAGGAAAGTACAAAATATTACAGTAATTTAGGACGGATATCACCAACGCCTCACAGAGCTTCTTACGTAGTTTATAATTTAGAAATCTGTTTCCAATCAAGGTACGAAGCTTTAGATGAGTTTTTTGAGAATGACTTTTAACCTGCTCGATAAACCTCAATTTGGTGTCAATAACTACTCTAAGAATCTTTGTATAGTCAACAAATTGTAGATTTTGATTATTTATATGAATGTTTAGTTTTGAAATAACATCATTTTTCTTTCCATCACTACAAAACAACATAATTTTGCACTTTTCAGAATTTATATTCAGGTTATGGCTGGAAGAGAACTGCGTCAACTGATTTATATCCTTTTGTAACATTATACTTCTATTAATCGTATATTCTAGATTAAAGCAATGCAGTAATTGAGTGGTTGGATTATAGAATGATTGACAACTTTGGCCAAATCGAAAGTATATATTAAGTGTCTAGGGTACAGCGCGCGAAATTGAGAATCCAAGAAAATACGTATTCCCGTGTTAGCTAGGAGGCGTGGCCGCCTGTTCCCTTTCTCTAGTGTGTGTGTGTGTCTAAGGTGAGGGGAGATAAGTGAAAAAATCGAAAGGTAAGGTCAAAAGGCCCAAAGGTAAGGTCTAAAGATCACCATAAAAAAGAATTTCCTATTTTAAAGCTCCTGACGTTACATTTAAACTTACAGTAATTATTCAAAAACCGAATTGAAGAAGAAGGCTTGCGCTTTGTTACTGTGATGGCCTTTTTGATACCGTGTTTGTTTGTTAACTTAGAATGTATGATTTTGCATTGAGAGTTTTTTTGCAAACTAAAAATCTTTTTTGAAAAAATTGCTCTTAGATGTAATTTATTAGGGTCTTAACTATTACCTTCTGAAATACTGTGTATGTAGTTTGAAAGACCAGTGAGTTCTGTTGGAAATGGGAATCCATGTTTTACATGACATCGATTCAATAATTTGCATTTTCCTCGAAAACGGTTAGCCCTATCAAGATGTACCAAGAGACCATTTTTACGTAGAAATCTCTGAAATACCATATCCTAAAATCAAAATGTCAAAAAAAATGACCATTTAGAAAATGGGGTTATTTTTACCCTTAACGCCTCCCGTATCATACGCCTCTGATTAAAATTATGAAATTTTGAATTCAGAATCAGATTTAGCGTCAAAAGTTTATCCATCTTACCTAATTTCGTAATTTTTTTATGAATAGTTTGGAGAATTATCGAGGGAAAACCATCTTCAGGGTGCCCCATGCAAAGGAGCGTAGCTCCCTTAGGAAGCATTTCCGGACCCATGTTCATATGACATTTTCTTTCTATTTTTCGGAGTACTATTCTGGGTTAAAGTTTGTTAACATACTTAATTAACACCCTGTACATGTATAACTGAGTGCATCCAGGCCATTTAGGAATAATAATGGGCCCAATTCAAAACCCCAATTCTTTACCCGCAAGAAGACCCGGTACATCAGCATAAACAGTGTAATAAATCCGGTACATTCTCGGGTAGAACGGGAGTGATGTAAGCGATAGCGCAGTGCAGATAGAGGCCTTTTGTCGCGGGTAAACGCCGGCCATTGTAACGTGGCTGCACGGCCGGCTACCTGAATTCTTTGTCACACTTTACGGCGACGGCGACACAACAATAGCGCGTAACGACTATCATCATAGGGCAGATCAAGTTACCCGCTCTTACTCCTGGCGGAAGTATTGTTATTAATAAAATGGGCTTAATGTCCGTCATCGTCGTCGAGATTGGAACTGATAGTGGGAATGGGAGACTAGCGCGTGACGAAAGTGACACCAGCGCGGCGGCCTACTTTCAAACTACAATGGTTGGATGCGTTTCTGTCCTAAAGGCCCACATTAATGTGACAGAAATGTCGCAACTTTAATGCCATGACACAAAAGCTCGGAAATCAAGTGTCGCGAAACTTTCAGTATCACAGTAACCATGGCACTGTCCGCATCAAAACTTACTACAATTCATAATGTTGTTGCACAAATGGTTATTTACAAATTAAAGAAGAGATCTGGGTGCAACTCAGTTGATTTCTGAATTAGCAGATGGTGATCCTGAAAGTACCAAAAACTATTTTCGAATCAGTGAAGCACTATTATTAGTTATAAAGTTTCCAACTGAATATCAAAACAACATACAACATGCCGTGAAGCATTAACAGCAAAAGTGAAACTCCAGATTACGTTATTTTATTTAAAAACTGTCTCCAGTCATTATCATACGAATTTAGAGTATCAATATATAGCATATCAAAGTTTTATCCCTATTTTTATATTGTCTATGTTTAGGATCCCAAAGACACTCATTACGTTGGTATTCATTTATAAATTTAATATTTTTATTAGCAGCCCAGCGTTCACTTGTCATTTTCACCAACAATCGACATACACTCTCTGCAAACGTTTCGTGTTACTATAATTTCATCACCTTTTACAGGTCGAAACTGATGCATGCGTGATGAAAACGTCTATTTACACGTGAAACTAAGGGTGAAACTAATGTCATCACACTAGTTTTGAGAAACTAGTTTCCTAAAGTAGATTCGGCTTAAGGGCTCGTTTTCATGTGACAGTAAATGTCATGACACTTAGTCAAATAATGTGAAACTTTTAAGTAGGAAACAACGTAGATTCTCCTATTCTTCCAAAACGTGGACGATATCGAAAGCAACAATTTCATTTTGCATTGCGCAACTTGGAAACTAATATAACCTCACTTTTACACTCGTAAAATTAATCCCACGTAAAACTAATGTAAAATGTCACAAAAATATCAACATGATTCTGATATCGGGACACTAAGGCCATGACTTCAAATTGCTGTAGGTCCATTTTCATGTGACGTAAATGTCGCGACTTTAGTGCCATTTTAAAACATGCAAACCTCAAAATCACGTATTTTTTGCAAGCTCTTCAAACTGTCGTATCAGCCAGGCGTGTTTCCCGCTGCATGGAAGATTGGCTGCATATAACCCATTCCCATGAGTGACCGTTGCCAGGATGACATATAGCACTTCCTACTCCAGAATCGGTTTTCGAACCGTCTGTGAAAATGCATAAGGCGTTTGGGTATGCATCTACTACAGAGTGAAATATAGCTCTTAATATGGCAGGATTTGTGGAGGATTTGTTGTGTTGCAAGCAGTCTAACCGAACTTCAATCGGAAACTATTTTCCACGGAGAGATATCCCTGGGAACTGTGGTATGAATTCTTGGAGTGGAGTATCAAGGTCACTTAGTGTCTCGTGCAAACGAACTGCCATTGGTCTTGTGATTGTGGTTCTGTTTGAATACATTTCTGGTTCCTGATTATTAAACAAATCTGATGGTTTGGATGGTTTGGTTGTGACCATATTTTTAATGCGTAGTTCATCATCAGCTGTCCTCTACGATAATGGAGTGGGGGGATTCCTGCTTCAACTACATAGCGAGAGAATAGGAGTTGTACGGAATGCACCCAATGATAGTCTTAAACCACAAGGGTGGATTAGATCTAGGCTTTCAATCTCGATGGTCGAGCTGATGAGGATACGACGCATCCATAATCCATCTTAGACATTACAAGTGTTTTATATAAATAATGTAGTACTTCGTGATCACTTTCCCAACGAATACTAGAAAGAACACGGATGATATTAATGGATCTTTTGCACCGTTGCTCCAGATCCGCAATATTTTGAGACCATCTCAGTTTTGAATCCCAGATAAGCCCTAAAAATTTTATATTATCTTTGTATTCTTGATGATGGTTCTGTAGATTCAAGCGTGGGTGGTCATGAAGGGACCTTGATCTACAAAAATGCATAAAGTTAGTTTTTGAGGATAAAAACTGGAAACCCATCATTTCTGCATTTTTGCAAGGCGATTGATAGCTACTTGCAAATTACTTTCAATATCGTCTATAGAAGTACTTGCATAATATATGGCTATACCGTCAACATATAATGACCTGCCTATGTTAGATGCCAGACCGTCTGTTAGATAGTTGACAGCAATTATGAAAAGTGTGACGCTCAAGGTAGATCCTTGGGGTACCCCATTTTCTAGCGTCATCAGGTCTGAGAAGTGGTTTCCATTTTTAACCTTGAATTTTCGATGATTTAAGAAAGACTGTATGAATCTTGTCCAGTCCATTGTTATTGTTACTGTTGTTTATTTGTTGTTATTGATTTTAGATGTTAGCTTGCCTTTACATGTAATTATCAGTAAGGTGTTTGTAGAGTGTACCATTAAATAAATAAATAAAAATAAAATACCTTGACTCACTTCCTCGACCTATGGAGGTGGTGGGAGGAACACGATTTCTTAGATGAAGTGATCGAAAATACGAGAGCACATGAATATGGTTTAACTGAGCGTTCTGCATAGTAGCTCGAGTCCCAAGTAGCCGCTATTTCAGAATAAATTTTCTCGATAATGGAGCAACAAAGTTGCACCTCCGTACCTTGTGGTGCATATAAAACGTTGCCTGAAAGTTATGATGTTTATCTAGCACGAGCCAAGTCCAGCTTAATTTCATAATTCTATGCATTATTCATGAAAAGGGAAGACCACACCGAACGTGGAGAATTACTGTGAGCTGTTCGAACATATTTACGTTGATTATTTAGATTCACTTGAGGAAGGAATCACAGTTACACAAATATATACACTGCCAGTCATAAATTTTATATGAGGATTGCATATAATGTATACTGGTAAGAACACCGCATCAAACTTATGAAGTAAAGAAGGTAGGTAACCCAAGTGATACGTACTCTTCTATACATATAGTACGAATTTCTAAGACTGTGATAAGTTGATGTGATAAGTTGTATACGTGTATCACAATTATTGGTCTCATCATGTCCAAATTAATTATATGCTTGGATCTAGATAAGCCTGGAAACGGTAGAGTATTAGGCAAAATTAATGATAGTTAGCCCTACTATCATTTTTTTAGTAAAAAATTAATCAGTGACGTTGCTCTGCTACCAAGATTCGTGGAGCTCAACTGAATGACTTCCACGATGCTCTTTATAAATATTTATTTATGCTAGTATAATAGAACACTCCAGGTTCATAAACAATCTATTTTTTTACAATTCACTTCAACGAACAATAACGACAACATGTGCCATACCTCATCATCGTCGTAGTCACAACGTCTTAACAGACATGTTGTCGGAGCTAGAGTATAGCCGACACGAATATTATCGATAGTTTTGAGCACTGTAGCTCGCCATCGTTTGCGTTTTACTGTCAGTTTAGTGGCGCTCTTGATACTCAGATCCAGAAACTGTTTCGTCGTATCCACCCAGCGTGTAGGGGGACGGCCTCGGCGCCGCCCACTCGGGGCATGACCCTGAACTACAAGTTTCTCCACATTATCGCTTCTGTGTATATGTCCGAAGAATGTAAGCATTCTCGTCGACACAATGGAGGATAGTCTCTTTGGATTACCGAGCTCATCCAGTAGGGAAAGGTTAGTTCGATGGGAGGTATAAGGAACTCTCAACATTCTCCTCTATGTCCAAGTTTCAAAAGCATCTATGCGAGCTCGATCTGCCTTTTTAATAGTCCATGTTTCCGAGGCATACAAAAATATGGAGAACACAAGAGACTGAACCAGCGACATTTTTGTAGCTTTAGTGATGTTATTGATTACGCCATATTTTAGTAAGCTTTGTCATGGCCACACGTGCCTGTTGAATGCGCAGTCGAATCTCATTTTCACAGCTATCCGAATTGTCGATCAAAGAACCGAGGTATACAAAACTTTGAACTACTTCACAGCGGCCTATTGACTTTATTTCTCAATGATTATCACGCTCTTTATCTACGATCATAACCTTGGTCTTATTGTAGTTAATACCAAGACCATACGCTGCACTATGTTGTTCTAAGATGTTTAATAGAGCTACTAATTCTTCCTGAGAAACTGCAATAAGGGTTGTATCGTCAGCAAATCTTAAGTTGGATATTTGGCTTCCGCCAATAGTTACACCGCCATTCCAGTTGTCTAATACCTGTCTCATCACAAATTCAGAGTGAATGTTAAACAACATCGGTGATAATACACATCCCTGACGAACTATTTTTCTTTTGTCATACCTAACAAACTATATCTAGCATACATAGTAGGTGCTTTCCTTTTACATGATTTATCTGGTAAGTCTCACTTGTGACGTCATGACTCATTTCGATGTACGTTGCTTTTGTTTTCTGAATCTAAGTCTAAAGTGAGATATTTTACCCCCACTTAAGCCCATCTGCACTAGCTCGAAAGGTAGATCAGTTGTCTCAGATCATTTAGAAAATCAAATAAATGAGGTTAGGACTTTTTTGTAAGTTTGAATTTCAGCATTTCAGCGGGTTTTGTAGTGTATGGATAGTCGATAATGTATGGTGAGCGACAATCTCTTCCAAAAACGTAAAAAACTAGGTTATGGAAAGGATCGACAGATCACAGAACCATAGCATATTGCAACATTTCGAGGAATGACATTTAACTGCACAAACACGTTCCTTTAACTCATCTGAGCATCTGAGGTTTTCAACTGAGCTGAGCCATCTCATTTTTAAATGATCTGAGTTAGTGCAGATGTAAAAGGAAAGCACCTAGTGTCTCTGTCTCGAACAATATCATTCATATTAACTAAGCTATTCCTAGAGTGGCGCCAGGAAACAGTAAAAAAGCCTACACAGAACACGAGGCTAATGACCAGAGAAGTCGATGCCGATGACACGGAAGTACAAAAAAGCTGAGAAGTAATTGACCAAAATACCTGCCTTTACCGAGCTCAAGTATCGGCCAGCAAACTCAATTACAACTTAGGGACAGAAAAAGCGACGAAAAGGAGCGGGTGCACATTATTTTGTGACAGCTAAAAATGCTACAATGTCTACAAAATACACACACAATAAGAAAAGTGCAGTGGTCCAGGCGGCCGATTTATACAGGGTTATTCACGTTATTCGACACGGAGCATTATGGCTAAAGTATTTGATAAAAAAGAAAATAATAACTTCGGATGGATAGAGACCCATAAAGGCTACATTTTTAAAATATTTTCATGTTATACAGGGTGTCCCAAAAACACGAAATGTATCAAAGTTATGTTTTTTTAAATGGAACACCCCGTATATTATTGCATATTTAGATTCCTGGGTGAATTCTAGTGTGACTTTGTGTATTATACATGGGACCTAAAGCGAACCGTTTAGGTGTAAATCACCATTTTCGGTATAAGTAGATATCAGGAAAAATTGGATATCGCAGAAATTATAAAATATGGAAGGCTGTGACTTTGCCGAATTACTAAGCATAAAACATGTCAGCTTTGATGAGACTGTCAAATTTAAATTACGTTTGTGCTTGGAGAAATCGGTCGATTAATTAAGGAAACTTCGATCAGCGATAACTTGATTTTTTCAAATGGGAATGCCTAATATTTTTATACGGTTAAACGTAAAATTTGATAACCTTTCTAATGATATAAGGTTGTGAATATCAATCTCTGGTAGTTTTCATTTAACTTTAAATTTTCAAACAAATCGGCGATTTTCAATTTTCCTACCTATAAGTAACGTAGCAGGCCATGAAATATAAACAAAAACCTGTTCAGGTAGAAGAAAACAACTAACTTAGCTGAAAAATACACACTAATTAGACTATAAAGGAACAAGAGAATAAAAATTCCTTACAACAAATCAACTCTCCCAGAAACAACTGCGATAACATCTCTAAGGTCAAAGAGAAGCTGGAGTATGGCAGTAATAATATTTTTTACAATCTACTGGCTACTACAATTTACTAGAGGTTAGAAATTTCCAAGAAAATTAAAAACCCTGAGATAAAACAAAAACAACCAGCGACTGTTGGTCCATCAC